>PVKA01002729.1:74388-120470 GCA_004027165.1 Ctenomys sociabilis | reverse complement strand
TTTCTTTCTTTCTTTCTTTCTTTCTTTCTTTCTTTCTTTCTTTCTTTCTTTCTTTCATTTTTCTGTATTTTAGGGAAGGGTCTACAGGGTGTTCAGTGTCTCACTGCTAGATTGGACTCGTAGTGATCCGTCTGTTTACAGCCTCCCAAGAGCTGGTATTATAGGCATGCACCACCATGCCTAGTCCCAATTACCTTCTCAGCATGCCCCAGGGGGTGGGGCTGGCATGGAAGGCCCAGGGTTTGAACTCCTGACCCCTGTGCCTGCTTGCACGCACTTTAATGCACTGAGTAATTTGGCCATTCCCTCCTCCCCCCACCCCAGTGACTTCTGACTTCCTGGAACTAGGAGTGCAGTGAAGGAAAGGAAATACAGTCCACACTTTGTATACAGGGCACTGGCTCCCGTGGATTTCACAGCTATGTTCTGAAAATAGCTTTTAAAAACTGTGTACTAAAATGTATAGAATCTCTTGGTCATAACATAGCACTTACATTTTATTAGGTACTGTGTACGTAACCTGGAGATGACTTGAAGTGTATGGAAAGTTGCACAAGGTTAAATGTAAATCCTGTGCCATCTTATGCTTTGAGCACACCCAGATTTTCATCCTGGATCTCCACTTGTCTCACGTTTCATGGGACCAATAGCCCAGCCCTATGATACAGGGGTATGGAACAGAGTGTGATGGGTAAATACCATATGCCCAGGAGTTTCTTGCCTAATCTGTTGAAAATTCAGAAAAATTGCCCAGAAGAGTGATGTTCACTCTGTGACTTGAAGGGTGACCAGAGGTACTATTGTTCCAGAAAAAAGAAATAGAATGTGCAAATGCACAGACACCACCCTTCTGCAGAACTCAGAGGACGTGGGACCAGGCCTATCTGAGAGTGAGATTGGTGTGAAGTTCTCTGTTTTGCTTCATCCTCATTTGCATATTATTCTAATGATTTTTGTAAATAGGCAGTATATATAGGTACAATATCCCAAAGACATCAAAGAATATAAAATAACAAGTATTCTTTCATCTATTTCAATCTCCATACAACAATTTCTACTCCTGAGGGATAACTTCAGGCACAGGTTCTCCCTTGATACTTCCAGAAAGAGTCCATGCATTTACAGGTACATAATGTTTTATGCTTCTTTAAAATGGTAATATCCTGTGCATGATTATTACTTTTTTGGTATTTTTTTGGTGGAACCGAGGATTGAACTCAGGCCTTTGTGCTCGCCAGGGAAGTGCTTATTTCACTGAGCCATCTCCCTGGGCCTATTAATATTTTTATTACTTAAGCACACATCTTTAATTTATTAGCTGACCACATTTTTTCAAAGTATTCCTATTCTCTTTAATAGCCAATCTGAGAGATAAATATGATACATGTATTTTGGTTTTCTTAGAAAAACAAGATTAAGGTTCTTTTGGTGTGTTTCAGAGCATCTCTATTTTGCATTCTATGAATAGTCTGCCTCTACATTTACCATTTTTGCTATTGATATTCGGGAGCTATTTGGGAAAATTAATGCTCTGTACAAATCCCCCCCCCCGTCATTTGACAATTGGTTTTCTACATTTTTACCATTTTTTTTTAAATACAGCAGGCATTTATTTAAGGTATGGTATCTGCAGACCAGATAATTTTTGAGTGATATGTTTCAGGGTTAACCAAGTTCATAAAAACATTTTGAAGACAGTTGCATCCACAGACCTCAACTATGCAAGTTCTTCTTTGCCCATTTTTTTTTCTTTTCTTTCCCAAATAACCTCTTTGAGATATGGCTCAAGATAGAATTTTATCTTCCTCATATTTTGCCCACTGTTCTTCAGGCAAGATCTGATGCTTCATGCTCAGGTCCAGGGATCTCTTAGTGTGGAACATCTTGTCCTTATAAAGGTTTGGAAGCCTTCTTATGGTTTCTTTTACTTCTTTATCTTCATATGTTGTGTCATCTCACATGAAGCCCAGCTTATTGAATCCTGCAGCATTGTAATTCCACTTCTGAATACATTCCAGCCGCCGGCTTGATGCTGCAACAGCCGGGCAGCCTGCCATCTTGACCCAAGCTGTTTTTGTCATTTAAAAAATATTTTGTTACTCATCTTTTTAACTTTGTAGCCATATTTAGCATTCATAGTGCTTCTGGGATTTATATAATTTTTTTGGTGGGGGAACTGGAGATTGAACTCAGACCCTTGCACTTGCCAGGCAAGCACTTATTCTACTGAGCCATCTCCCTGGTCCTTATACAATTTAAATTTTTTTTTTTCTATTCTAAGAGGAAGAATCTCATTTTATCTTAACAGTTTATGATTTATTTCATACATTTTAAGCTTATTTCCATCTGAAATTTACTTTTATTGTGAGACTAAAATTTAGAGCAAAGTTTATTTATCCTTTCTCAGATGGATGTTTACTTTTCTCAAGATTGCTTGCTTGTAAACTTATTGTTTTCTGCCACCATTGATTAAGGGTGCTGCCTTCATTATATACTTGAGCTTAGTTTTGGACTTTACATTTGATTTCATATCCATCTGTCCATTTCTACCTTGGTATCACGTAGCTTAAATTTTAATACCATCTGGAAACTCCAGAATCTTGTCTTTCAGAATTTTCTCATCTCTTCTTGCTTTGAGGAGACTTTGCAGGGATCCAGTACCTAGACATTTTGGCGACTCCCTTCAGCCTCCTTTCTTCAGTTTTGAGGTCTAACTTTACCCTTTGGCTTTCATACCTCTAGCTGCTTCAGGTCATGACTAGATTAAAAGTAATGTGTTGATCTTGAGCACTGCCCTTTGCCTATCTTTGTGTACTTTTCCTAGCTTTATCATTGATGTTTCATGCGGTGGGGAAGAGAGACTGAAGAATTTACCAGAAGGAGAGCTAGGACTGAAGCGTAGGTGTTCTGGCTCCATTTTGCACTTATCACTGCTGTGGTGATGAGCGCAGGCATTACTGGTACTATCACTCCTTGCTGCTTGTATCAAAATACAGCGTGGCAAGGAATAAAGCTCAGTGGCACAAGTGCCTGCCTGGCAAGTGCAAGATCATGAGTTCAATTCCTGCTACAAAAAGAAGTTCAAAATACAGCATTCCGGGCAGTGTGCTGTTTTAGCATATGTTTCTTATGGTCTGTGTCTATATGTTCCCCCAAAGTCTCATGCAGTCATGAAGTGAGCTTCTAGAGTTTGTGATTGATTCACAGTTCATGGTCCAATGCTGGCTATGGGTGCAAGTGCCACATCATACTGAACTAGGGAAAGAAGCTTGTTTGTAGCTGCTCTTCTATTTTGCTGCTCTTGTTGTTTTCTGCTGCCATGAGCTGTTACCCTCTGCCATGTGCCACTCTGCCTTGGAGCCAGCTGAGTATGGGCTGAAACTTCCACACACTCAGCTAAATAAATGTTCTTTATTTTGGGTGAAAGTATTTTGTTTCTGCAATAAGAAAAATGTAACCAAGACAGAATTTGGTACCAGAAGTGGGGTCATTGCTGTGACTCTACCTGACCATGTGGTTCAAGAGACTTTGAAAAGGGTTATGGGAAGAGATAGGAAAGGTTCAAGGGTATCACCTGAAAAAGAAATTGTTCTAAGAAATTATGGTCAGAGCTCAGAAGACAAGAATGTTAATAGAAATCTTGCCACAAAAACCAGGTACACAAGGTTTCTGAGGGGAAAAAGAACTGAATTAGTTTTGGGGCTTTAGATGATGTATGTTATGGCTTCAAAGAAAGTTTGTCTACATTTTGTTTCTTTCCAGAGAGTTTGCCTGAGACTGAAGTTAAGGGCAGTGGACTGATTAATCTAGCAAAATAAATTACCAAACTGTGTAGGGTAGGGTGGCAGCATGGGCATTGATGGGGGCATTTCATCATATTTATGTTGAGAATCAAGAGCAAAGAGCCCAGTAGGATGATTTAAAATGTTGTGAATGTAGCCAGAAAATTTGTTTTGGATTGCAAAGATAGAGCTGAGGATATCTCTATTGCTGTGAAGAAACAGGAAAATATAAAAATGGCCCTACAGCACAAGGAACAGCAAGTCCCCCTACTCTTTGTAGCCTCAAAACCGCAAAGTGAAAGATTTTATTTTGAGGAGAAAACTCAAAGTTTTCCATGTTCCAGAATGGTGAGGGCATAGAGAATTTGTTTCTCAGAATCAGGTTCAAAGTGTTCAACAATGCAGACACTCAACCACAACAGTCAAGAGAGAAGAAAGCTTGATACTGCTCCAGCTGCTATTATCTACATGGTGCTGGTTTTAGGTGCACGCGGAATGCAAGAGTTCTGAGGTTAAGAAGACCTCCACCTAGACTTCAGAGGGCCCAGGAGGCCAGGCAGTGTGCTCTTGAAAGGGAAGTATGTGAAGTTGTAGGTATAAAGTAAATGGTACTGTGGAGATCCCAGAAGTTCAGAAATGCCAGAAATGTGAATTTCTGAGGAAAGCTACAAGGAAAGAGAGAAACCATGAGAGAAAACAGAAATGTCATAGATGCAGAACCATATGGAGCTCACAGTTTGCCACAGGTTTTCTCAGATGTTGCACATGGAGCTACAGGACTCAATGTTGGGCTTTGCACTTGCTTTGGGCCCAATGCTTTGTATCCCCCTATTTGTACCTTTTGAAAAGGTAATGTTTATCTTGTGCCATTGAATGTTGGAAATGTCTGACCTTTCATTTGTACAGGGGCTCACAGCTAGGAGTTTGCCTTACATCTTGGAAGAGACTTGGGACACGGACTTTTCAGTAATGCCAAAACTATTAGGACTTTGGCAAGTCTTGCAGATGGACAAAAATGTCTTTACATAAAAGGACATAAATGAGTCTTCGGGGGTCCAGGGATACAATGTCGTGGTTTGTGTCGAGATGGCCCCCACAGAGCCTCATGCAGTCTTGGGGCAGGTTTCTAGTTTTTGACTGATTCATAGTTCAGTGCTGGTATAATGGGTGTGAACACCACATCTGCCCTGGGACGAGTGGTTTATATGCAATAGAAGGGAGGAAAAGAGGTTGGCTCACTGCTGCTCCTCCTGGTTTGCTCTTGCTGGTGTTGCTCTTTTCTATTGCCATAAACTGTTGCCCTCTGCCATGTGCCACTCTACCTTGAAGCTAGCCAAGTATGGATTAAAACCTCTAAAAACTGTGAGCTAAATAAACATTTTCTTCTTTAATTTTGGGTGTCAGGTATTTTGTCTCAGCCACAAGAGAAAAGTAACCAAGACAATATTTTAATCTTTATGTAGTGCTAAATATTTTAACTTACAATTAGCTCAGTCTTTGCACAGCACTTGGAGCTGGTGGCATGTCTTTATCCATACCCAGCTGTTGGTGGTCACCACTGTTGGTTCCACCCTCAGACACATCCCTTTCTTTGGCTGCTTTCCAGCCTCTGACCAGGAGCGCAGGTCCCCAGACTTCCTAGAGCTGCAGCAGACAAATTGCTGTATGAGCGTGTTTTTATTTCCAAAGTTGTAAATTGCCCCAAAATAGATTTTATACAATTTACAATGTGTTTGACAAGAAAACAGGTTGTTGCTGCCAAATCCTGAGTTTTAATTGAACCCCTATGTGAGCTTGGGGGACAATAAATAGCCCTCCTTATAGGAGGTATAAAGCAAAAATGGAGGCATTTGCAAACACCTTCTGGGAAGGCCAGAGGGCAAAGAGCCTACAGTTTTCTGGATGCTTTGCTTACTTGGGTAATTTTTGGAAATATCTCTGAAAGAACAGTGGCAGGAAAGTTACTGAACTCACGACTACTAATTCAATAACACTGCGATAACAAGTAAAATGTCGATCCTAGGGCTAAGCATGGGTTTGATTTGATATGACTTGTGTTTGGTAGTCCCTAGAGCACCTCCACTGGCTCACTCCATGCCTCTAAAGGCATTTGGCACAGAAAGAGAGGATTGAGGCTCAAAGACAGTTTATTGGGGAATGAGAGTGTTAGGCATCTTCACAGATTGGGTGCAGGAAGCCAGGCTGAGCAATTGCAGTCCCAGTCTCTGGTCACTCAGCCAGTGAGCTGGCATTGTGCACAAGTAGCAGTTGCTCCTACGTATCCCTGGTTGGGAGGAGCTGAGGCTACCAGGATTTCCCAGGATCTGTGCATGTGTTTCTGTGTCTTCCAGATGGAGGGCTTGGATATTGTAGGCATAGAAAGGAAGGGAGCCCTGCCTGGAGACATGGCCATCCAGAGCCAGGAGATAATTAGGGTTTGGTGGTCTCTAAAAGCTTGTGTGCACAGAGATGCTGGGCCAAAGCAGATGTGCATGTGTTATCTCGTTCAACATTTCAACAGTCCTACAGTGTGGGTACTTTTATTCTTTATTTCCAGATGAAGAAGTGAAAACCCAAAGACATTAACCTGCTCCAAGGTGTGAGGGGGATGGGGAGGCAAGCTGACCCAGCCCCTTTCAGATCTTGAATTTTAGAATTTAATTCAGGAGTAATCTTCTGAATGGAAAAGAGGAATGGATTGTTTTTAATTCAGGTTTTGCTTTTGTAAAACTTCTGTCCCCCCAACTAATTTCCCACGAATTCCACACAAGGCTTCCACGAATGCACAGCCCTTTAAGATCTCTAGGAGAGAATATTTCCCTCCTCTTTGATTTGTTGACAATACTGGGCCTCAGCATATAGTATCATGTGTATACCATGCACACCCCTGTTTGATCTCAGCCTGCGCTCTGGCGTGGTGTTCATAGGGTGACATAGAATATGAGATATTTTTGAAGATGATGCCTTATATGGATACCTTAAAAGTTAACATATTAAAAATATTTGGTGAAGCTGTCTTTCAACTGTTTTGTACATATTTGATACATTTTTTTCTGGGCTAGCTAGATAGCTCAGCAGACTATTCTGTGCTCCTGTTCAGGCAGAGCACAGCCGCCAGGTTCCATCCCCATGTGCTGTGCTGGCCCTGTCCCTGGAGTGCACTGAGACAGCTGATTAAGATTGGGCATGGTGGTATACACTTGTAATCCCAGCGCTTGGGAGGCTGAAAATGGGAGGATCACCATGAGTCTGATCTATGTAGTGAGACCCTGAACACCCTGTAGAACCTGCACCAAATACATGAAACAAAAAATCACCAAAACTGAGATACTTCTCCTGTCAAGGAAATTACTACAACTATGAATCTTAGAAAGCGTAATTCATCTATATTGGATTGTTTTGCTGGAATCATGTACCTACAATATTTTTTTTTTCATTTTTTCATTTTTGTTTTATTAAAGTACAAATGTCAATGAGACAGTTTTAAGATACCTTGACAAGATGGATTTGATAAATTAATACATTGTAAACTGTTTTCATAATGTTTTGGAATTATATAAGGTGCATACATGATATTATACTTACAGACATTATTATACCGTATGTCTCTTATCATTAAATAAAGAGAGTGTAGCTATTTGCGTATCTTACTTTTTATACCTGAATTACATCTACAATATTTAAATGGCAATAGAATACCCATCTCTGACAAAACTAAACAAAAAAAGGGAAACAAATCAAGGACCATTTTGTACCTGTATATACAAAATAAGATAGATACACAGCTACTTTCTCTTATTTAATGAGAAGAAAGATTTGTACTAATAGTGTTTGGACAGGATATCATGTCTGCAAGTTGTACTATAAACACTACAAAGACAATATGCAATGTATTAATTATTGAAACTGTCCTATTAATTGGTTTTGAAACTGTCTCATTGCTATTTGTTTAACAAAATTAATAAAAATAAATAAATAAATATTTGAAAAAAGAAAGTGTAATTCATACTTCAGAATAACCTCAAAAGTGGCAGTTTTAGTATTTGAAGATGTATTTAAGTTTTGGAAGCTGAAAAAATCACCTAGAACTAAGACTGGTAGGTAAAATAGGCCATATAAATCTGGTCTTTGAAAATGTTATAGAAAATAATGATTATTTTGTCTGTTGTGAATATTTATTTTAAGGTTTTTGTTTTTTATATGTATCTGCATGCATTTAATTTTTGGAGACAGGGTCTTGCTCAGCTGCATAGGCTGGCATTGAACTCGATATACTCCTGCCTCAGCCTCTGAAATAGCAGAAAGGCTATTATGAACCACAATAACTGGCTTCAATTGTGGGTATTTTGGAAGGCATTTACTAACACTGTACTAGTGGGAGAAGATCAGCATACAGTATAAAACTATGGAAACATTCATTTAGAAAAGTAAATTTCTTAAATCTGTTTTTTATTAGCACATGTTAGTTATAGAGAGCAGTTTGTTTCCTTTTGGCAATTTATGCATGCATATGACACACTTTGATCATTTTTCTCTTCTCCTTCACTCTTTCCCCTCTCTCAATCCCCTTTCTCTTCTTTAGCCTTTCTTCTACAGAAAAAGAATTCTGGTGTTTTATTGTAAAAAGTCAACATTATTTCTGTTATAGTTATGCTTTGCATTTAGAAGACACTTCTCTGCCAGCATTTTGGAATATATATTCATTACATATGATGGAAATGCTTTCCATTTTCAGTTTTCCCCGTGTCAGCAGTCAGCCTAAATTTCTCGTCATTTTTACTTTACCACCATGCAGACTGAAAATGCTGCCCAAGAGTTACACATGTGGGGGATCAGCCTCAAGGCCCTATAAACAAACCAGGTTTTCATATGCAGAAACCACTAAGTCACAGGGTTTCCACTTGTTCATTCTACTGTAAGTATGTTTTAAAATCTGCAGACATAGGAAAAATGATCAAAGTTTCTTTAAGCCAAGGGCGAAATCTATTCATAATAGTACAAAAATCATTTAAAGCCTTCATTTTAGTCAGATTTACTATATTTGCAGTGGCTAGCATCCCATTGTTAAAATAACCACAGTCTGTCTGGTTACCCTTGGGGTAGGGTGCATGAAAAGCTCCAGGAGCCTGGTGCATCTGAGAGGCATGAAAAGAGATAAATGATGAGCAAATCCTGCTGGATTCTTTGGAGTGCATCAAGGCTCTGAGCTCTTCTGACAGGGAGAACAGGTCTCCAACCCTTGGAGAGTGATATTTCTTTTTCTTTTATTCACCAAAAATTTACAGAGTATACAAACCTGCTACACTGTGCTTTCTGGTATACTGAATGATGGCCAAGAATAAGTAAAATACATGAAAAAATTTATTGAGATTTTGCAATAGGCTCCATTTGATATTTTTCACACTTAAATAACACATAGATTCAAGAAACCCAAGACACTAGCATAAGACCTAAGAAGCAAATGGTAAGATGTACTATGGCAGCTCAACGACTGGTCAGCTTATAACACCTAGCTGAACTGAATCAGTGATATGCGGACTGCAAGGCCCGCCTGGGACTGTTGCCAGCTGCACAGACAGGAGGGCTGGAGGGAAGGGAGGATGCTGTTGATTCTCATGGAAGAGCTTATCATGCTGGCGTTCCTGATAGGAACTCAGCGGTTCTCATTGTCGGAAGAGCTCAGGGCCTTGAGGTCACTAAGGATGGCTGTGGTTCTTTTGTGAGGAGCTCTCATCCTTCTCTTGAGTGTTGCTTTCTTGCTCCATTGTAGAACCCTCAGGCTGCTAGCACAGATCTTTCATCCTCGGGCACAGATTTTCTAGTTCGTACCACTGACCTTTTGGGATTCCCAGTGTAGATTCTTGATATATTCTCACATGGCACATTGTCATGGACCCTCAGCCTCCAGCTAAACTTATAAAAGACATTGCTTTATGTCTTCTACTGGACTTGTATAGGACATTGCTATGGTGTCCAGGCTCTCAGCTGGATTCTTTGGGTCTCTAGTGAATGGACAGGTGTCCTATATTTGAGTTTTTAGGTGAATATAAAATAACCCTATAAATTATGTGTTCTATATTAAATTTATTCCCTTGCAAACCTTGATTACAATACATACTATCACTAACTTTCTCCACAGCAAGGTTAAAGAGAAAAACCTTAAAAATATAAAATAAGACATATTACATACAGTGAAACAAAGATAAGGATATTTGAGAGTCATGAAAGTGTAGACATCAACTTTCCCTATTAGCCAAAACATTTAAAAAAATCAAAGCTCACTTTTCCTTGAAAACTGTTTTCACTTTGAAATGCTGAAACTGTTACCCCGTTGTGTGCAGCACTGGATGCTTTCTGGTTTTCCTTTCATTCTTGTGATTTGAAGCAGCACCACTTAGGGAGATAAAGTAGCCTGCAACATTTTAAGAAGACAGACTTCTGCTTCCTTGGAACTCATATTTGCTGGTGGAATAGAAAGTAGAAAAATAAAAGAATAATACTGAAAATGACAAGTTAAAGTGAAGATGGCCATTTACTTAGGACAGTTGGACTTACGATTTTCAACTTTGGTGTGAAGGTGACGCTCATTTAGTAGAAAGCATACTTTATCTTTTGAAGTTTCTGGTCTAGTGATGTGCAGTTTGATACTGACTCATAGTGTTGGGCAGTGACACAGACAGCTGCAACTCCTGGTCAGGCATGAGGTTAGGAGAGAAAATGGTCTCTAGTACATTGTGTTGCTAAGTTATGATGCTCAGTACCAGGGCTAAGTACATTTTTAACTCATGAAATTTCCATTACAGTGAGTTTATTAGGACAGACAGTGAGTGATGTCTGTACCAACAAAGGTGTAGAGGGCTGTGACTGAGGTGTGAAGGTCATTTTAGATCCAGGGATCACTGGCCACTTCTGTAAAGTGACAATGTTTGAACTGAGATTAAATGTGACATCCACCATAGGGTACAGTAAGGACAAAATCTTGGTGGGGCTAGATGAATTTAGATATCGGAGGAACAAGAAAAAAGCCAATGTGTCTGATATACAGAGAGTAGCATAAAATGACACGACATGGGGAGTAGTTATAGCACAACAAACCATGGGGTATTGAGCACTTGGATACTGCTCAATGAGTGAGAAAACAAAATCAGAAGCTTGATTCATATTAAAGAAGATTGCTTCGGCTGCTGCTCCGTGGAAATAGATGGTTACACTATTCTGATCTTTACCTCATTATATGTCACATGCCACTTTCATACTTGTAAGGTTTTCTTTTTAACAATGGCATTGAAGGAGCTAATGATAATGTTGCAGTTTTCTTTTTCAGTCTTGTGCTTGGAATTTGTTGAGCTTCTTGAGTTTGTGAATGCTGTGCTTAGGAACCGTGATGGTATTCATGAAAAGAAGAGAAGAGCTGAGGGTCAAGTCTTAAGGTCCTCCAATATTTAGAAGCTGAGCAAGGAAAAAGCCAAAAAGAGATCTTGAGGAAGAGAAATAAGCAATGGTAGAAGAGAAAAATAGAATAATTTGAAGGCAAGAGAGAAGTGTGTTTCAAGATTTAAAATACAGAGCTATCACTGAGAGCAGGTTCAGTGAAAATCTAAAATGAGTGGTCAGATTTGAATGAAATTTAATAGTGATACTCTTCTGTATAACTGACTGAAGCTGGATATGGTAGGGATAATGTTATGATTTGTGACATCTTGTCCTCCCAAAGCCTCATACAGTCATGGGGCAGCTTGTAGAGTTTGTGATTAATTCATGATGCAATGCTGAGATTATGGGTGTGAGTGCCACACCCACCCTGGGGCAGATAATTTTCATAAGAGAGGCTTGCTAGCTGCTGAAGCTGCTCCTCCTTCCTTTGTTCTTTCTTGTTTTCCACTGCCAAGAATGACTGCCCTCTGCCATGTGCCACTCTGCCTTAGAGCCAGCTCAGTATGGACTGAAACCTCCACAGACTGTGAACTAAATACACCTTCCCTTTCTGAATTTTGGGTGTCAGAGGTATTTTGCCCTACCAACAAGAGAAAAGTAACGAGACAAGTAATGAATTAGATTAAAAGGAAATAATTACTGTGGGGAACCACACAGTAAAAAGAAGAGACACAGTCAAGAGTATGGGGGGAGTTTGACTTGGTTGAGGGGGAAAGGCATACCATTCTCTGCATCCAGAGGTAGACTGTGTTAGAAATGCTTCATGGTTGAGGATAAACAGTTGAAACTGATGGAGAATACAAGACCATTACCCTAAAGTGAAACATTAAGTTCTGATAGAGGGTCTGATGTGAGTATAAAAGTTTTCTAAACTACTAGTAGAACTGGGAGACTAAGTTGCCAGAATATATGTAAATGGTGTATCGAGTGGTTCTGGATATTCACTTGAACATGTTTGTACTTTAGAAAAAATTTGATTTATTTTCGTTTTTTAACCATGTCTAGCCGTGCCAGCAATGGAATCGTGGAAGTAAACTGTAAGCCTGACGTTTTCACTGTGCTGGTTGAGTGAAAGAATAGGGTGCTGGAAGCTGTAGATAGGGGTCTAAGAATGTTTCTGGTAGTTGAAAATATCATCTAGGACAGATTTGGAAATAAAGAAAATGCTTTTGGGGGTGTAGGGGTGGTACAAAAGGGATGATAAATCAGAAAACCTCTATAAAGACTTTGAAAAACAATTGTATACTACTTGCTTCACAGGCTTATTGTGAAGTATAAATTAATATAAATGCACAGTGTTTGACTACTGCCTTGCCCGTGAGGGGAGCTGAGTACAGGCTGATTGCAAAGGCTACACGTTCCACATCCAGTCTCTGGGCTCCATGTGACCTTAACTTCAGCCCAAGTGGGCTGCGTGGAGTCACCTGCGGCCACTGTGGCATCCCACTCTCCCTCTCAGCCAGCTCGTCTACACTGCTCCTCTCCAAAGGATGAGATCGTCACCTTGTCCCCAGGTGCCCCTAGGAAAGGGGGAAACACTGCAAAGGCATTCAAGGGGCCCCACTGTGTGGTGGTTTTCAGGTAGAGGAATGTGCTGGATCATTCCTCAGAGATTCTCTGGTAGAGATAGACGTGAAATTCCCCTGTGGACAAGCTCCACATCACACCTTTGCCTTTCTGCCTACTTCTGTTCTTCTCACTTCAGCATGCTAGGATCACTTTGTAAACACACTGTTTGTACACAAATCCTTGTCTCATGTTCTGCTTTCAGAGTGACATGGAATGGGGAATCTCAACAACTTTAAACAAAACACTTGGAAATCTGAGGTAGCAAAGATAGGACAAAGAAAGTAGTGTCAGGGCAGGCCAAATAACTGGGGGTTCATCCCCTGGCCTGCCTTGCTGGCCCTTCCCCCGGGGCGCTCTGAGAAGGCTATGGAGACTGGGCTTGGTGTTGCGCGCCTGTAATCCCAGCACTTGGGAGGCTGTAAACAGGAGAATCACTATGAGTCGGATCTAGTAGTGAGACCCTGAACATCCTGTAGACCCTTCCCTAAAAGTACAGAAAAAAAAATTTTAAATTAATTTTAATTAATGAATTAATTTGTATTTAATTTAATTAATTTTAAAAATTAAAAGAAAGAAGACAATTGTTTCACCTATGGCACAGCAGTAAATAAAACACAAGTGTAAAAACCAAGCTTTGGAAAAAGGAGATTCATATTATAAGAGTAGCAACCTAATTATAATAATTTGAGTCTGTGTATTACTTAGAACTAAAAATTAGAGACAGCATGGTGGGAGAATACATGATTTCCTCATTATTCCCAAGGGCGATATTATTTTGTTCTTGATAAAGATAATGGGAGAGATATATGTCACAGGATGTAGTTTATAATCCTTAAAATAAGATCTAGTTGAAACAAAAACAGGATGTGTATTTTCCAAGTACTAGAAAAATAAGCAAAGAAAACAAATTTCATGTAGCAAACAAACTTTACCTAACACACTAAAGCTTGCAGCCTTTAATCTTTTCCTCTCCAGGGAGCTTTGCGGCTCTTCTGTCCCACTGGGCCTCAGTACCACCACCTCCAGCATTATCAAAGCATGTGCCTTTCTGACCATAGCTTTCTCTCTTTCCAGGATTTTTCTTTCTTTGTTCTAGTGGTTGAACTCAGGACCTTCTTATTGAGCTAACTATTATTAATTTTTTTGACACAATGTCTCATTAAATCACAAAGCTGCTCAGGCTGGGTTTGAACATACAGTCCTGCGTCAGCCTCCTGCAGTGTTGGGATTGCAGGTGTATGGCACCATTAGTTTGTTCTTTTGATTACAACCGCTAAAACGTTATTGACTTTATTGTGGCTTTTTATCTTTATCTTCCCCATCTATAAGTCTTCTCTTTTTCCCCTCTCATTTTCCTACCATCCTTGGTTAGATTCTAAATCTAAATCGTGTCAGCAGTACTACATGGAAAATAGAAGAATCCTCCAAATTTTTCTACCAAACCCACCTAACATAACTGCCCAAGTTTGGCCTGCCCTTTTGTTTGCTCCATAGAGAAGCTGTTTCTCTTTCTCATGGAGACTAATTTTTATTTATTTATATTAGGACCTGTTTATAGTACATATTGAATACATTCACTGTGAGGAGTAAGCGCATGCATGCAATGCATAAAAAAGAAATGAGAACAATTTTTAAGTGTGAATTGGAAATTCCTTTATCTTCTCAAGAGCTGTGCACTATGGATTTGCTTTTGATGTTCCAAGTATCTAGTCTCTGTGTTAATTCTATCAATTTCTTCAACTTTTAAATATTTTAAAAAAATCTACTTTCTATATACATAGTGTTATGCTAGTCAACCTTATGAAAACAGAAGATGCTCTCATTTGGGACAATACAAATGAACCTTTGGGCATTCTCTGATGACATAAACCAGACACAGAAAAACAAATACTAAATGAACCAAAGGGTTGAACTCATAGAAGCAGAGGACAATGGTTACAAATGGTTTATAGGTCATAGGGTTGGGAAAATATTAGTTGAAGAGTAAAATCTTTCAGCTAAGAGGAATATTGTAAAAGCTGTCTTGTTCAGTGTGCTGGCTATAGTTAACAGTAATGTGCTATCTCTTGAAAATTGCAAAGAGAGTTTGTTTGAAGGCTATTCTTTATCCACTGAGTTCCTTTTTTTTTTTTTTTTTTTTTGGCAGAACAAGGGATTGAACTCAGGCCCTTGCATTTGCCAGGGAAGTGCTTATTCTACTGAGTCATCTCCCTGACCCCTTAAATTCCCTTTCTACCTTTGTTGTCAATTGGTTGTTTATAAATGCAGGGATTTCTTTCTGAATATTGATTTTCAGAATCAATATTGGTGGGCTATCTCACCACCAGTGGCAGTATCTTCATAAGTATAGTTTTATGACTAATTTTGAAATAAAGTAGTATTAGTTCTCCTACATTTTTAAGATTGTTTTGGGTATTTAAAATTTTCAACATTTCTATCGAAGTTTAGAGTGTGCTTGTGAATTTATATTAATTGGATTTAACTTGGAAGTTCGATAAATTTACTAGTCAACCTTAGAAATTAGCAAATCCCTGTTATGTGCTCACCATGACATCATAGTCCTTGTTACGTGCTCATCATGACATCATAATCCTTGTTACGTGCTCACCATGACATCATAATTCCCATTATGTACTCATCATGACATCACAATTCACATTGTGAGATAATTCCCAGTTATGAGATAAATATGGGGACTTTTTTGGCATCTTTTTTTAATGAACATAACATATATATATATATATATATATATATATATATATATATATATATATTTATATTGAGAGAAAGAAAGCTCCCATTTGAGAGAGGAACAGGAGGGAGGCACAAGCAGCTTGTCCCAGAGAAGTGACATCCTAAGACTTCAGAACCAGAAAAATAATTTATTTTCTGAACTCTTAATATATTTCAACAATTCTTTGTAATTTTCAGTGTAAAAATTTTGCAAATATTTTGTCAAGTTTATCCTAAACATTTCATATTGTATGCTGACTTTAAACAAGGTGTCTTAAATTTCAGTTTGATTTTTAATTGTTACTACATAGAAACACAACTGAATTTTGCTTTTTGATCTAATATATGTATTAATACAAATTGACTTCTTCCATTACAATATAACAGTTGTTGTTTCCTTTTTTCTTTATCATACTGGCTGGAACTTTCAGTAAATACAACAAACAGTGAATAGAAATGTAAGAGTGGAGATCTTTGCCATATTCTTTGTCTTGGAAGGAAAACATTGAGTCTTCGGCAATTCAAATAATACTAAGTGTTATACATTTTTTCTATCCTTTTTGGATTGCACTTTTTTTTGCATTACATTTTATCACCTCTGGTGCTTCATTCTCAGTGGCTTTTTATTTTGCTTTCCAGTGGTTACTTGAGGTTTACATCACAAGCTTTAATCTTACTGCAATGTGTTACCAAGTGACATATTAATGCACACATACTTTAGGAACCTATTAACTGTGTATTTCCATTTCACCTCTCTCAACCTCTGTGGGACTATTGTCAAACATTTTATTTTGTAATATTCTGAAACACGTGCAACATTACATGCTTTTAAAACAATCAATTCTGTAGATCCTTTGCCTGTGTCATCCATGCAGATGAGTCACAGCCAATGCTTGACCAGTTTGCTCTCTGTGAGAGCCTGAGAGAAAGTTTTCTCTCCATGTGACTCTCCCTAGGCACACTATACATTATCAATCTCTTTCCTCTGTGGCTCCATAATCTCCTTGATCAGAAAATATGTGGCACAACTGAGTTTCACGATGTTACAGTATAGGTTCACCTATGTCCTGAGTCTTTGCTGACCTTGAAATGCTAGAGCCAAAATGTTGGCTGGCCGTGTGGATCTTCAAAATTTCTCCAATTTTGATCTGTGAACTTAGGTTGTTAACCATCCAGAAGAAAAGATGATTAGTACCCTGCAGCATATGCTGTTCAGTTTGCCCTAACTATCTGACTCAATTGTCTTTAGTTGTTGTTGTACATTTTTGTTGATATTTCTTCTTTTGTCTTCTCATACTAGGGAGACTAAACAATATTTGCACATGTGTGTCTGGTTTATTTCACTTACGACTATATGTTCAAGTGGCATCCACTTCAATATAAATGCTTCAAGTTTATCATTCTTTAAAGCTGAGTAATACTCCATTATATAGAAATACCACACCTTTTTCAACCATTCCTTATGTGATGGACATCTTGGTTGTTTCAAAGATTTTGCTATCACACATTGTGCTGCTATAAACATAGGCACACATGTATCCCTGTGATATAATGCTTTCATTTCCTCTGGGAAAATTCCCAGTAGGAGGATAGCTAGCTTGAATGGGATTTCCAGTCCTACTCTTTTGAGGAGTCTCCACACTGATCTCCACAGTGGTTGTACCAGTCTACATTCCCACCAGCAGTAGAGAAATGTTCCCTTTTCCCCACAACCTCTCCAACATTTGTTGTTGGTTGATTTCCTTATGATAGCCATTCTTTCTGGAGTGAGATGGTATCTCAGTGTTGTTTTTATTTACATTTCATGGATGGCTAGGGATGTGGAGCATTTTTTCATATATTTATTCACTTCTTTAATTTCATCCTCTGCGAAGTGTGTATTCATCTCAGATGCCCATTTTTGAATTGGGTCTTTAAATTTAAGGACCCTGTTATATCTTAGTTCTTTATGTATTCTAGACAGCAGACCTTTGTCTCAGTGCTTATTACTTAGTGTTTTTTCAAAATTGTGGGTTTTCTGTTCACTTTGTTGACAATTTGTTTTGATGTGAAGAAACTCCTCAGGAAGAGTTGATCCCAATTGTTGATTCTTTCAAGTGTTTCCCGTGCGAATACATGTTTGTTCATGAATTCTTTACCTACCCCTATGTCTTCAAGAGTTACTCCTACTTTCTCTTCCAGGAGACTGAGTTTTTGTTTTAATGTTGAGATCTTTAATCCATTTTGACTTTAGCTTAGTGCATGATGATAGAGCTGGGTCAAGTTTTAGTTTTCAGCATGTAGAAGGCCAGGTTTTCCAGCACCATTTGTTAAAGAGGCTATCTTTCTTCCAGTAAGCTTGTTTGGCCCCTTTGTTGAAGATCAGATGGCTGAGTGTGCTTCTGCATAATTCTATGAGAAGCAAGATTTGCACTAATAGTGGTTGGACAAGATATTATGTTGGCTTCTACTACAGTGGACAACCACTAGGAAAATAACAAGGTAGAAAGTATTAATTATTGAATCTGTGATATAATTCAGGTATAAAAAATAAGATAAGTAAACAGCTACACTCTCTTAATTCACTAATTAGAGACATCTGCTATAATAATGCCTGTAAGTAGAATATCATGTATGCACCTTGTACGATACCAAAACATTACAAATACAGTTTGCAATGTATTAATTTATCAAATCTGTACAGTGAATTTGCCTTGAAACTGTCTCATTGCTATTTGTTTTTCAATAAAGTAAATAAAAATAAAACAATCAGTTATCCTTAAAGAACAAATGATGAAATCTTTATATACATAGTCTGTATATACATAGTAACTGTTTCCAAGGCTTTTCATTCCTTGTGAAAAGATCTCTCAATCTCCCTATTAACAATCTCTGAGCCTAAGTAGATCAGTTCTAAGGGCTGGGTTCTGCATTTTAGGAAGTTTAGCGGCACCTCTGGGTTCATTCAGTAGATCCCAGGAAGACAGCCTCTACTACCTAGCTGTGATGCTAAACTCCTCTACTCTGAAGGTTTTAGAGTGTGATGATATTATAATACATTAGCACAAGCCTGAAATTTAAGAATCAATCTTTTTTTTTTCATAATTTTACTGAGAAACAAATAGTAATGAAACAGTTTCAAACCCAATTAGTAGCACAGTTTCAATAATAAATACATTGCATATTGTTGTCTTAGTGGCTATTCATTGTACAAGATGCAAACATGATAACCTGTCCACAAACGCTATTAGAACAAATCTTTTTATTTGCTGAATTAAGAGAATGTAGCTGTATATCTCTTCTACCTACTTTGAATATACAGATACAAAATGGTCATTCATTTGTATTCCGTTTTTTGCTTAGTTTTGTCAGAGAAGGTATTACATTGCCATTTAAATATTTATTTATTCATTTATTTTTATTGAACTCAGGCCCTTGCACTTGCCAGGAAAGCACTTATTTCACTGAGCCATCTCCCTGGCCCCTGTTAGGTATGTGAATTCAGCAAAATATTCCAGTATAGTCCAGTGGTCTATAATAGTAGTGGGTTGTGTGTAGGACTGGCAATGTCAGAAGTCGTTGACTTTTATAGATCAGCATATTAATATGGCTTTACTTTTTATACCTCACTTTTATACTTTTTGTTTCTTCAATTTTTTATTAATTTTATTGAGAAATAGCAATGAGAGTTTTAAAACAGGTTAGTAGGACAGTCACAATGATTAATACATTGTATATTATTGTCTTCATAATAGTTATTCAGAGTACAAGTTGCAGATACAATTTGTCTAAAAACTATTAGTATAAATCTTACTGCTTGTTGAACTAAGATAAAGTAGATGTATTAGTTTTTTCCATTGATAAGTATCATTTAATTTTATTCCTTTTTTTCAAAGCTGATTAATAGGACATTTTCAATAATTAATACTTCTTACATTTTTATCTTCCTAGTGGTTATCCATAATGCAAGAAGCAGACAAGGTCTCCTGTCCAACCACTATTAGTATAAATCTTTCTTCTCATACAATTAAGCAAAAGTAGTTGCATATCTATCCTAACTATCCTGATAGTTAGGATAGATATATATCCTATATATCTATCAAATATAAAATGGTCCTTCCTTTGTATCCCCATTTTGTGTTTAGTCCTGTCAGAGATGGGCATTCTATTGGCATTTACTTATAGGTGCTTGAATTCAGTGAAACACTCCAACACAGTCCAGCAGTCCACAATAGTAGTTGGTTATATACAGAAATTGTTGACTAGAGCCTTTTACACCTCAGCATATTAATATGGCTTTACTTCATATACCTCCTTTTCATACTTCTCTGCTGGATGGTTAAGACCAAGATAAAGTAAGACTTATATAATAAGAAATATAACTTTTGTATCTGATGAGGTCAGTCAAATCCCCTCAGGATTTATCCTGAAACCCTGTATTGTACTTTGCAGATCCTTTGTCAGTGTCAGCTATGTGGATGAGTCATGGCCATTGCTTGACCAATTTGCTCTCTGTGAAAGCTTGAGAGAATATTTTCTCTCGACGTGACTCTCCTTAGACACACTCTATTTCATTGATCACTTTCCTCTGTGGCTCCATAATCTCCTTGATCAGAAAATTTGGGGCACAACTGAGTTAGATGATGCTATAGTATAGGTTCTCCTATGTCCTGAGTCTCCACGGACCTTGAAAAGCAAGGGCCAAAATGTTGCCTGTCCTTGCAGCCCTTCCTTTTCTCTAATTTTTGGTCTGCAAACTTAGGTTGTTAACCCTGCAGAAGAGAAGTTTATTATTACCCTACAATATATGCAGTTGGGTTTAACCTATCTGTCTTAAAATCAAACATCTTAGGCATAACACAGAACAGGTATTTTCCATGAAGTATCGATATGTTAAACTTTAAGTTCCTACAGAATATGAAGGAAAAAAATTCCAAAAATAAAAAAATATGAATAAACAATTATATATTTTTACACAGAGATTTAGAAATCTAACTGTATACAGCATTGTATCAAGACACCCTATGACATTTTTTTCCTTATCTCTTTTTTTCTTTTATTACCTTTTTTTTAAACAAACATTTACTTGAGAGACAGTATGGCAATAATTGGTATGTCATGACAAGTAGTACGTATTTAGAAGTCCAGAATGACAGGCATTCCAAGCATGACCCTACTATTACACATTGCTATCTTCAGTGCAGTTGCTTAGTTCACAGGTATCAGCATATAGAGTTAGTCAGTGTGAGAATCCTACCAATTAACTGCTAGTTTCAAAAACCTGCTGATGTTTTTCAGGATCATTGCCTTACTCATCTTGTGCCTATAAATGTGTGGTTTTGCCTCTGTCATGTTTCCTAGCTTTTCTCCTTGCCTTCTCTTTTTTGACTGTACACATATTTAAAGAAAGCTATAAGGAGTTTCCTTTAATTTATATAGTTAAAATTTGTATTTTTTTTTACCATCTTTAGCAGCTGTGTACATTTCTTATTAATTATAGGCAGAGAGTAAGTAAGTGAATGTTCACAGAGAAGTAATTTTGACATATATTTGCTGTATACTTATGATCTTCAGGAGTATTGGTTCTATACTCTTGGTGACTTGGGGACACAAATGGAAAGATGAATAGGACAGTAACCCAGTTCTGTAGAATCTACTAATTTTACTCTTTCATTTTCATATTTTTATCCAAGTCTTTCTTGTCTAAGAAATTCCATTATTTTTTCCTTTTTTCCATGAACATTTTTGGACACGGCAATAATGTAAGTTGCTCAAAGCTAATGGAAAATTTTAAAATAATTCTAAAATTTATTCAAATCACATTCCAAATAAGGAGGCTAAATGACTTACAAGAAGTTTAGAGGAATTTCAAACCTTTTGAGAATAAAGATTAAGGAAACATACTACCTGAAATCAGATGCAATGCTTTCCATTTGGAATCTGTCTCTATGAATGGAAACAACAAAACATCTGAAGTTTATACCCTTAAAGAAAGTAGGACACCCAAAGTGGATAAGGAGCACAAAATAAGGGAACTGGGACAGATCAAAGAAGGTGTGCTCAGGAGGTAGAATCAGATAAAAGGATTTCCTATAAGATGTCCTTCTGGCAACTATAAAAGTGGCATTGTTCCTGTTGGTAAATAAAAGTTTTCCATTTGGAGAACACTTTCCAGTGTTTTAAAAAGAGGAGGTAATGATTACAATCTGGTAACAAGAATGCGAGCATTTGAAAGCTTTGGTTCACTTCTTGTTACAAAAAAAAAAAAAAAAAAAAAAAAATCAGTCTTTTAAACTTGACTTCACACACAAAAAAAGCCTTTTTAGTCTGGGCTTGAATCAGCTGTCCGCCAGTGTGTGTTCAGGACCTCTGTGAAGTACAGAGTGTGAGAAATTCAGGTTTCAGATGGGAAGACTCTTTAGGGAACCCTGTTTATAGGGTCTTAGACTTTTAAACCCATTGGAGCCTTTTCTTCAGGTAAACTTTTTTTTATGAGAATCCAATATTTAATGAATGAAGCAACAGTGAGACTGGTGAGGATCGGGCAGCTGTGAGTGAAGAGCTCCATTCTCTTGTGCTTTCCCACTCCAAGCTGGAATCCAAAGCACCCCGAGGGATGCCATAGCTCTTTGGGCTACAGTTCAGCGACTGATTTAGCACAGTTTTTTTCTGCTTACAAATGAGTAAATGTTGCAGAAGGTAACAATGACTTGTTCAGCTGCCATTACAGGGACAGAGACAGACCAAACAGATTATGACACTCTTAAGGTGTCGGTAAAGACTTAAACTCTCTCTTACGGAGTTCTGGCTGTGATGCTTTCCAGCATTTAGTAGATCAAGAAAGTTACTTTTGGGGGCAAAATTATGGGAGGGTCTTTTGAAGAGCCAAGGAGGGATCTGGGAAATAATTCAAGTGGCTGACACAAAGGCGTCCAGCTTTGAAAAACAGTGCTGTTTTTCTCTCCAAAAGAGAACAGCCAAGGTAGGGTGTTGGCACAAAAATAAAGACAGTAAGTTCCTGACTTGGGAATGAGTTCTCTTCCAGGAAAACATTTGTGAGTCAGATTCATTTGTAAATCTGACAACAGGAATCTCACACACCTTCACACACATGTACAATATATATTGCTTTGTGCTTCCTAGCAGTCTCGTTCACATCATCACTGCTTTTCTTTTTGATTCCAGACATCCTGGGCTCTGATTGAGCACTCACATTGTACAATAAGCACACACAAGTCCAACTATGGCAATGGCCACCAGACATGAGAGCTACCTCCGTGTTTTGTTTGCAGCTCCATGAATGTTTGCAATTCGAGGTCTACTTGTATCTGTGCAAGTTTGCAACTCAAGTGTTTGAAAGTCAGGACTTACTGCATAGATGCCAGCACATAAGATTTTATAGAGATGCTACCCTCAAACAAACATGTCCAGAATGGAAGAAGAAGCTCCCAAAAGGAGGAGCCTTAGGCATGAGCAACGTTATATGTACTTCCTGAGAGACTCTGAGATAGAACCCAAAGAGGTCCTTCTCAGAATCCCTTCCAGCTGGACCCTAGCTCTTCCTTATTTGCCTAAAAAGTGGTTATTATTACATTTATGGGGGTTCCCTGAACCCATTCTCTGCTCGTGACAACTCCTTTGGGGGAGAACAAACAACACCATTGAGACCAGTTTTAATTGCTGAAACTTCCTTCGTGAAATCTCTCCTTACTGCTGTATTCCCTACTTCTAGGTTTTAATTCTGTTCCATTAAAATGGAAACCAGGCTTGAAGAATTTGTGAGCAGACAAGATCAACTAGCTTTAGAAGTGGCCCAGATTTTGCTTGATTTCCAAACACAAGCATAACTCAGTTTCAGCTCTTTCTTTAAGAAGGGCCTTTATTATTGAAAAACACAACTTAACTTTGACCAGTCCAAAACAGCCAACAGATTCAATATTGCACAACTAGAGACTTCCCACAGGACACACCAAGCACGGCTGCTACATAATCATACCCAGTCAAGCTTTCCTGGCTTTGCCTCTTCAGTGTCCTATATATTCTCATGTCCCCCTCAGTTCCCTTTGGTGGAGATCCTCTACAAGTTTTGGTTTGGAATTGCCCCATTCATGAATTGGAATCTTCTCTAATACAATCTTTAACAGGTCTGCTCCTCTGCCTCTTTTCTTCAACAAATATCTTTCCTGTCAATGAGAAAGATTTGAATTTCATATTAAGTCAGGGTGTGAGATAGGCTTGCTCATTAGGCAGTTTTTCACCAATGGCGCTTGGCCTAAATGAGATCTTCTGGAAAGGTTTCTCTGAATATTTGTCTGCCTACAGCATGGCCTTGAATTCCTTAGTTTCCAGTTCTCTGTAGCTATCAAGGGAATTGATAGTTGTGCCAAATGTTAAGCTTCCTAACTGAAGTTACTAAACCCATTTCCTTTGTATCAAATGTCTCTTTGAAAATGGAAGGTTCCTGGAGGACTCAGGGTGTTCCTTCAGTATTATGACTTTATTGCTAAAGCTTGTGGCAGTAAAAAGACCTTGGCAATTTCTACTTTCCTGTGTCACCTTCCCAGCTTGGTTTCCTGGTTACTTCCTGTCTGACTTCTGGTGTTTGACTTTGTTTGACCTTGATTGGCAGTAGCATTATGGCTTTTGAGACACAATTCAGGGTGGAGATGACCTGGGGGAAGGCAGTGACTTGCAGGTTCCAGGGAACTCACACTCAGAAGGAGCTGGAAAGTGTGGGAGCCATTCTTCTGAGGTATAGTTGGGAATAGAAAATTTAGATATTTAGGTGCACACTGTTTTGATATATACATCTACTGTGAAATACTTCCTACAAGTTATTTAAGATGCTTATCATCTTACATAGCTACTATTATTTCTGATGTGTGAGAAAAATACTTCAATCCTTCGCTTTTAATAAATTTTAAATATATACTGTGGTATGTTAACTATAGTCACCATGTTATGCCTCAGATCTTCATAACTAATTCATTATGTATAAATGAAAGTTAGCAGGCCTTGACCAACAACTCTCATTTCCCCTACCTCCAAGGCCCTGGAAACCACCATGGTACTTTTCTATTCAGTAAGTTTGACATTTTTACATTCCACATACAAATACAATCATGTGGTATTTTTCTGCATGTGTGTGATTTATTTTGCACTAGGTTCTTCCATGTGGTATCACCAAAGAGCACCCTTATTTCTACCTGAGCAAAATGAAATCAGTAAAAACGTTAATGAGTAATGAAGTAATGAATATTGCTCCATTCCCCTGAACTCAAATTTAGGTCTCCCTGACTCCAGATCTCATGAGCTAAACTGTTCATGGTTGCCATTCAAATGCAGTTAAAGGTAGGATTTCACCCTGAAACCTGGGATGGTAGAGGAAGGCAAGCTTGGTATAGGAGGTACAGGTAGGAGATTGGGCCTTGAGAGTGGAGAGATTTAGATTATCAAATAGGAGGAGAGCTAATGAGGTGAGGACATTACATAAACAAAGAATTTCTTTTGAGATTGATAATCAAAAAGTAACTTTCATGCAGAAATGAAATGTAACCAGTATATTGTCTTTACCCCTGGGACAACTGACAAATAAAGAAATACATGAAGTACTAGATGGAAAGACAGGGCCAGGGAGATAGCTCAGTAGAACAAGCGCCTGCCTGCCAAGCACAAGGGAAAGACATTTAAAGGTAGTAACCTTGAGTCTAGACAGAAGCAGCTAACACATTTGCACAACTAGATTAGAGAAGTGCATCAATATAGAAGGGGAACAGATTTTTCAGGTCCAGAAGTTCTTGGAAATGTTGTTTCCATCATGCTGCTGATTCTAACTTGTCCTTCTCAGTTAATGCATCAGTTCCAGTGGGATTTAACACTGGATTTTCTCTTGCCAAGAGCACAGCCATCACTTTCCAGCATCAACCTCTTCATGACAATTAGAATGAATGGCAGTATTGGGCAATAGACACAGCTCCACTATAAGACAGTCCCTTCTTCCTTTCCAAGTAGCCAGTTGAGATTCATTCAGGTGATGAGCCAAGTCCATGTGGGAGGCCATTAGACCCCTCCACGGTGCACAAGTGTTTCCCATACACTAGTGCATGATGGGGGTGGAAAGTGGGAGTTGCAAATAATCTTTGCAATGAGAAGATTGTAAGGCAGACCTCCTGAAAGATCCCAGGCTTCAGAGAATGCAGGACAAGGATGTTAGTGAGACTTACCATAGAGCCAAGTCTCTTCAATACTAGTCCTTTCTCAGGATCACTTGTTAACTATAGGTCATGTTAGCTGGCTGGTTCACACCAGACGAATTACAGAGGAGAGGTAGATGAGCAGTGTCAGCCTTCCAGGGGAGCGAGTCAGGAGGCATCCATTGTTTAGGACTCAAAATGTCACTGTCATGGATTGACAGGTTCTGGGCCATCAGAACAAACCTGCACAGGGAGCCTGGAGCTGAAGCCAAGGCAGGTGTGGGCTGTGTTGACTGTGGATCAGTATCACACCTGACCTGGTCAGTAGAGGTTGGTTCTTCTCATTTCTTTATTCAGGTTTTCTACTAAAGGAAGAAGAGGAGCAAACAAAAGCAGAATGCTGGAGAGGAGCTTGCCTTATAAGTTGAGACCTATTCTCAGTGCTGTGTGTTAAAAGAAGAAAAAATATGATCCTTGACATAGCAAGCTTTTTACATCATTTATAAAAATTTTATCTAATAGTAAAAATGTTACATATTCACTGGAGAAAACTCAGAAATACATAGATAAGTAAATAAATAAGTGTTCTATAATCCCACTGCTAAGACCTAATAACAGCTAAAATTTTTTAACTTTTTAAAATTTTAATTTAATTTAATTTATTTTAAAGAGCACAGATTAGAATTAAGACAGAAAAAATTACAAGATTCTCACTTAACAAAGTGATATGAATTTCACAGTATTTGTTGTAATACAGAGTGCTGCCTTTCAACCAGGCAATGAATGTTACCAGATGCATGCATGTAAAAGTGGAAGAAGACAGGGAATAAAAGCAAGAAATGTATAAGAAATTAAGAAAATAAAAAGGAGGAACAGTTGAAACTAGGAGATGAAACAAATTAAAGCCTTAACTGCTCCTTCCATAGACCAGCAGAAGTGCATAGTACTGATGTCCAAACCATCCTGCTTCCATACATATAAATCTCTTCCTCCGACTGACTCTTCTGTCCTTCTCAAATCAGTAACGCTTTCCTTTTGAATAAGTTCATTCCCTTTTACCAGTGTCTATTGTAACCTTCAGATTCCATTTTTCTCTTTCAGGTTCTCACACCAAGGAGACAATATTGTGTTCATACATGTAGATCTGATGTATTTCTCTTCAGAGTACATTCCCTAGTTGTATCTATTTAAAAAAAAAAAAAGGACTCAAATTTATCCTGTTTTATAGCTGAATAATACTCCATTATGTAAAAATACCACATCTTCATTATCCATTCTTCCCTTGAGTTGTTTGTAGGATTTAGCTATAACAAATTGGGCTACTATAAGCGTGGGTGCACATACATCGCTGTTCTTTAAGAAAAATACCCAGGAGGGGAATAGCTGACTTGAATAGGACCTCCAGTCCTTGGTTTTTAAGAATTCTCCACACTGAGTTCTGTAGTGGTTGTATCAGTCTGCACTCGCACCAATAGTGCAGAAGTGTTCCTTTTTCCTGACAGCCTCTCCAGCATTTGTTATTGGCTTTCTTTCAATATTAGCCATTCTTTCCAGGGTAAGATGTCATCTTAATGTTGCTTTAATTTGTATTTCTCAAATTACCAATGATGTTTAACATTTTTTCATATATTTAAATGATATTTATACTTCTTCCTTTGAGAAGTGTATATTTGCCTATTTTTGGATTGGGTTTTTGAATTTGAGGGAACTGATTTTTTAAAATTCCTTGTGTGTTCTAGATAGAAGGCCTTGGTCTGAAGGACAGTCAGCTATAATTTTTTTCCCAGTTTGTTGGTTTACTTTTACTCTGTTGGATATTGGCTTGAAATGTAGAAACTGTTTTTTTTTTTTTTTTTTTTGGTCTTTTTGAGACAGGGTCTCACTATGCAGTTCAGGCTGGCCTTAAGCTCACTTTGTAGCTCAGGCTGGTCTTGAACTCACAACAATCCTCCTGCCTCAGCCTCCCGAGTGCTGGGATTACAGGCATGCGCCACCACGCCCGGCCCTCGAAACTGTTTAAAAACATGAGATCCCAGTTAATTCTTTGACTTGTTTTCCATGCAGTTTGGCTTTGGTTCATGAACTCTCTACCCAGCCCTATATTTGTTTGTTTATTTATTTATTTTGTATTTAGGACAATCGCACTGTATAGATTGGACTCATAGTGATCCTCCTGTTTACAGCCTCCCAGGTGCTAGGATTACAGGTGCAGGCCACCACACCCAGTCTCAATCTCAGTGCACCCTTAGGGTGGGGCTGGCACAGCAGGCCAGCGGATTGAACTCCCAGCCCTTGTGTCTGCCTAAACAGGCACTTTAATCTGCTCAGTTATTTGGCCAGTCCCCACCCCTGTGTTTTTAAGATTTCTATCTACATTTTCCTCCAGAAGATTTAGGGTTTATGTTTTAATATTTAAATCTTAGATCCATTTTAGCAGTGGCTTTGTGCATAATAATAGACATGGGCCTAGTTTTAGCCCTTAACATGTGGAAAGCCAATTCTTCCAGCACCAGTTATCAAAGAGACTATCTTTCTTATAGTGACCTTGTTTGGCTCCTTTATCAAAGATAAGGTGGCTGAATGTGTTTGCAGTTGTGTCTGCATCTTCTAATCTGTTCCATTTGTCTTCAGGCACAGTTAACATTTTAAGAGCATTTTCTCATAGTCATTTATAAAAACATCTACATACACCTGCATACATGTATATGTGTAAAGACATTAATTCTGTGTTTTACAGAACTAGGACTATATTGGGTATTTTACATGACTTTTTCTATTTACTGTTATTCTGTGATCACTTTCCCAGGCCATTAAATTTTTCTCAGATACAGTAATTTTTGAGGATAGAGAGGATTATTTACCAGTAAGCATATTCCTGCACATTCTGACATCTGGGTGATTCTGTTGTACGTGCTGAGGCCAAACTGTCCTTGCATATTCATCTTCACACACATATTTGGTTTCTTGAAATAGTTTTTTTTCAAGGATCCTATGATCCTTACACTCAAACACAACTTGAGACCTGGTTTTAATTAGGGACTTTGTGGACATGGAGATGACAGTGGCATTCTGAGTGAAAATGTGATCCTCTGCAATGCTGAGGTAAAGTCTCTGTTTGGGATAGGTCTTGAGCTGGCCACTCAGGCCAACCTGCCCTCTAAGGGAAGGCGTCCTGCTAACTGCTGTCCTTTGTCTTTGGTCAGTCTTTCTGGAGTTCAGCAGGAGTCTCCAGGGATGAGCTTGCTCTGCAGTCAACAGAAGTATATTCTGACTTGTATCTTTCCTTCCTCCCACTGGACCTCCAGCACCAGTCCACACCTCTGGAACTTTCCCTGCTTGCTGCACTTAGATGTGTGGATAAGAATAAAAAAAGATTGATATGATGAGGCCTGGATGGATTGTAATTTAGCTCATGAAAGACAGCAAACGCTTCTGTTTTCCTCCTTTGCTGACCAGCGCAAGGTCAGACAGTGGGGATTTTGACTTACTCTGCTGAAACAAAATCTCTTGAATTAGAAGACAGAAAGGAAGTGGCTGGATACTTCCTGTCACACACAGAATCTCACTCATCTAATCATAGTGCCTAGTGGTATTCCTGAGGCAGCGCATTTTAACTAGTGGGGCCCAGTCCCATCCATGGGAACTCCTGCTACAGGAAGAAGTGGTTATCCTGTTTAGCTTTATGTCATTTCTTTCTAACAGTCCTTTGGAAACACCTCCGTTCAATTTTGTGCCTTCTTTTGGGTGCTCTGGGTTCTTTAATTGATCTGCCCAACCTCCTCTCTCCTCCTTTCCTTCCTCCTCCTCTTCTTATCTCTCTTTTCCTTTTTCTCTATATTGTCTGTACCTTCCTCATATATGTGTGTACATTCCCTATTGAATTTTAAGTTTCACTTATTCTTTGTGGAAATTCTTTCTTGTTCTCCCATTCTTTCATTCTTATAACATTCTACTACTGTTTGAAGAATACAGTATTGCTGTGGGACTTCTAAGGAAGCTAATTAAGGATATTTAAAAAAATCTTCTGTGATTTGAAAAATTAGAGATGGTTTTCTGTTTGTGTATGTACCATACTCTATTATGCTGTGGGTATCCTGTAATTGTCTGTTTGAGCTCTGTGTCTGATCGTACTAGTGAATCAGTGAAGGAAGATTCTCTGGAATTTTCACAAGTACTGCACACTTACCTTGTGGTCAGGCCTCTCTTTTGTGTAAGTAGTCAGGGGTTGTATAGATGTCAGAAAATACCTGTGTCTTTCCTTCCTCCCACTGCACCCAATACTTTAATTGACACCATTTTCCCCAGGAGCTCGCTTAATGTTTACAGAAAAAGCATGAAATGTTTAGCTTGGGAGTTAATGGTTGAATATTTGCTATCCTTCATGATAAAAAAAAAAGAAGGTGTATATATTGTCAGTGTAGACCCTGTGTTGGATCCTTACTTTGGTCATTTATGCCTTCTTGAGCTCTCTTTTTTCCTCAACCCCAGCTGGTAGAACCTCTCAGCTGTATCCCCTATGTTTGCATTGTGAGCTATGAAACTATCTTATTTGATTCATCTATTGGTGCACCTCCATCTGTTCCTGACTTAATTTTAATATTTTACAATTATGAATGTTTTAAATACTCAAAAAGTATTAGGACACCCGGGTACCCACCACACAGACTTAACACATGTTTACATTTTGCCACGTGTTCTTCAGATTCTGTCTCCTTTTCATTGTTTAGAAATTGGTTCAAATCTTTCACCTACTAATGATCCTCATTCTGTTTCTTTCTCTATTATGTGGTTGCAATTTTAAACAACAAACATGCACAAAGAAAAGACTCTTCATTACTACTAGGTTTCAAAAGGGAGGAGGCATAAATCTAGTCTTTAGTTTTCCATCTTGAACTGGCAGTCCAGCTACATTTTTACTGTAAGTATTTAAAAGACTTAGCTCTAGGCTGGTATTTAGCAATTCACTTTCAACATGAGTTTGGTGAAATAGGAAGTTCACTCATCCCCCTCTCTCCATAGTTTCACTCTTCATAATTTCGGTTATTCTAAGCAACTTACATGGGAGATTATGAATTGAAAACTTCCAGAAATAAATAACTCATAAATTTTAAATTGCATGCTATTCTGAATGAATAGAAAGCCTATAGAATGGGAGAATATATTTGCTGTTTTGTCACCTGACAGATGGGTAATATGTGGAATATACATGGAACTAAGAATTTAACCCTTCAAAATGAAAAAGCAGGACATTCAGTTTAAAACTGGACAAACCATCTGAATGGGAATACTTGAAAGAAGAGACACAAATGCTCAACCAATTTATGAAAGAGGTCATCAAGGAAATGCAAATCTACCTTCTATACCATGTGAGAGTCCATCTCATCTCTGTCAGAATGGTCATTATTAAAAAAACAGTAACAACAAAATAAAATCTCTCAGGGATGTGGAGAAGAAGAGATTCATATACTCTGGGTTGAAATGTAAATTAATATAACCATTACAAAATTAATATGACCATATTACTTGGCAAGACTTCTTTCTGATATAGCTAAAGGAAATGAAATCAGCACACAAAAGAGTTACCTGCGCGTCCATGTAGAAACTATTCACAGAACTATTCATAATAGCTAGGATGTGGAATCAGCCTATGTGCCTACCACCAGAAGAATGAATATAAATAGCACGTTCAAACCATAAAAATGAACAGATTACTATTACAGTAAGATAGAGAGAAGCAAAGGCATTTTGCTCAATGAAATAAGCCTGAGAAGTTCTACCAGCCAGGGTTGGGGAAAAAAGACAGCTCAAGAAGGCATAAATGACCAAAGTAAGGAGCCGACACAAGGTCTACACGGACAATATATACATGATTTTTTCCTGTAAATATTAATATATAGTACATATTAATATATATATTCTCTTTCATATGCACATGCTATAAAATGTCAATGAAAAAGTAGAATAGCAACCCCAAGGGCCTGCAAAAAGAGAGGGAAGGAGGAACAGAGAGGGAAGAAAGTGTGCCTGGGTTTATCAGTGCCTATAGGAACATATTACACTGAGCATGGTTAATATACACAATTAATATGCTAATAAATAAAAATCTTAAATAAATATTCTTTTGTGCAACATGGCAACCTCACCTCTGGACTTTTGTCTGTCCATGGCTCCTGGCCAGTAAGGCTGAGCTACCTTTTGTCCAATGGATTCCAGAGGTTCTTGTCATTTCTTCCCACAGGTAGATGTCCACAGTAGAGAGCTGTTTCAAATGAGGACATGTACTACCACATGAGTCAAAGACCTCAGCAGAGAGGGCACTGTGCTTTATGTCATCTGTATCTTTCACAATGGGAATATATCACTTTAATTTTTTTTATTTTCTAGAGAGAGTACAAAATCATATTAAAACAGAAAAATTACAAGTGACACAGAGTTTCATTAAACAAAATAACGCTAATTTCACAGTATTTGCTGCAATGTATAGCGTTGTCTTCAAATGAGTTGTTCACATTACCAGATACATACATGCAAAATTGAAAGAAGAAAAAATGAAATCAATATATAAGTAATTAGGAAGAGAAAAAGGGTAAAGAATTGAAAAAGAAGACAAAACAAATTAAGATTTAATTTCTCCTTTCCATAGGCCAAAAGAAATCCGCACTACAGTTGTCCAAACCATCCTGCTTACATACGTAGCTATATCTCTTTCCCCAACTCCCTATTCTGCCTCCTTAACTCAGTAATAGCTTCTTTTTGAACAGGTTCAGGGAATATATTACATTTTTATTTATTTATAATTAGAAAATAGGCATTATTTATTACAGGTATTTTAAGTAAAACAAAATCACAAAGTATCTCCGAATTGAAGGCCTCTTCTTCATGCTTACTATGCTGTAATTTTGGTTTATAAATATTCAGGAGGTTTTGAGTACAGTTAGTTTGTGCATGTGTGGTGGAAGGGTCCTTGTGGTGCGATACATCCTCTTAACATACTGAAGATTGAACTCAACTTTGGTGGCTAGGGGTACTTGTAACATCCCCCAGTCATCGCTTTTCAAATGTTGAGATGGGGTCCCCGTTTCATATTGATAACTGGCTGCCACCCCGAGGTCTGCCTTCTCTGTGCCTTGAAAATTTCTTTCTTTCTTCCCTTTTCTGAATTGTATGCTCTACTTTCTACACTGCTACCTTCTTCTCTGTTATTTTGCTACCCTGATTGGATGGCATCTATTCTGTAGTAGTTTCCTAAGAATAATACATGGGAAATATGTTTTGTTGAGAACTGAAATCTCTGAAAGGGCTTTATTCTACTCTCAAATTTGATTGAGAATGTGGAAAAATAGAAGTCTATAGCTTTTATAAAGCTTCCTGAGACTTGCATTTCTCATCATATATGATTATGTTCTGGAGATATGTGCATCATCAATAAAAATAGTTTGAAGACAGATTAAAAAATGCTGTGTTTAAGAGTTAGAATGGTTTCTTTCCAAAGAGCTTCCCCAAACTTTTGGTGAATTAATGTGTATTTGGGCTCTGTAAAGGAGGATGTCCTATATGATGTTTTCAAGTCCTATTTTATAGAAACTTTTCTTCACTTTGCATCATAATCAAATAATATTTTGCAGAACAAACATTTGGAAATGCTATAAAAGAATTTTGAACACAAGCCCCCTAGTTTAGGGCCTATAAAAAATGATCCTTCTTATTCTACTCTCCCTAGCTCTTTAGTTCTTGCCTAGAAACTAGCCTTTGAAATCCTTTGCTTTGTACTGGTAGTGATTTTTAAAATGGAGATGTACACAGACAGGAGGACAATAGCAAACTAAGAGACTATGTGTCCAACAGAGAGACAAGAATGGAAGAATTTAGGGTTCATAAAATGCAGTATCTGAAAGTAATAGGCACAGTCTTTTCTGCAGACTTTAGTATGGAACTAATTCTCCAGTAAGTCTATTTTTCTGTCTTAGAAGGGAAATAGGCAGTCTTAAAAATAAATCTATAAAAATCCTTTAAGAGACATGCTTTTCACATTCTCAGGCCATGTAGATAGGAGTAGGCTCACCCTATCCTCTAGCTCATGTGACTTAATTCTAGCTGATAGAGTCAGCTTTAAGAATTTGGCAAGAACTTCTGAGGATACACTGGATTTTTGTGTTGATTCCTAGCTGTATGGACAATAGACTTACCAATGGGCTTTTCTATCACCTTTTGGGGAGGAATTTTTCTAAAACTATTGGTTACCAACACAGAAGTCCTTTCTTCTTTCAGTGCCATGCCCTGTAAGTGCAATACTACTTACTGGTCTACCTCCTGCCCCCACCCCTTGACCAACATAAAGGGAAACAGAGTCAAAAATAAAAGTTCAAAATATTCTGGAGTTGTCCTTTGAAGTCAATGTGGTAATATATTCCTTTATTCATTGAAAGGTTTCAGTTAATTTAAGTTGAGAAAGACTCCAGACTAATGGAGTTACTTTGTCTCTTTTAGCAGATTTCATCATAATAGTAGCTGTTAGAATAAAATGGGAAAGCCGGGTGTGGTGGCGCATGCCTGTAATCCCAGCACTTGGGAGGCTGAGGCAGGAGGATTGTTGTGAGTTCGAGACCAGCCTGAGCTACAAAATGATCTTAAGGCCAGCCTGAACTGCATAGTGAGACCCTGTCTCAAAAAAAACAAAAAAAAAAAAAAAAAAAAAAAAAAAAAAAAAAAAAAAAAAAAAAAAACAAAAAAAAAAAAAAAAAAAAAAAAAAAAAAAAAAAAAAAAAAAAACAAAAAAAAGAATAAAATGGGAGTGAAGTAGATGTGTCTATTGTATAGTTAAACCTCAGAAATCCCAAGTTCTCATTTCCACTTTGTTATGTTGTTTCCTCAGAAGACAGTGCCCTAAAAGACCACAGTATATTGAGAGCCATTGTAGAGTAAGCAAGAAGTCAGCAATCCAGGCTCTGCTCATTATTGGACTCTGTAACTTTAACAACAGGATGAGAACTCAATCTTGAGAGGAGGAGTAGCCGAGTCAGTGTCAGGAGCTGGATGTTGGAGTCCGGCTCTGAGAGCATCTTTCAGTGCCATGCCCTTCATCTGTTCTTTACTGCTTTGCAGGGAAACATGGAACAGAACCTGGCTTCTGGCAAGCTCCATGAAACATTGCTAGGAAAGCAGCAGCAGCAGCCGTATAGAGGAGGAAGGTAGGCTGTTCTTAGGCGACACTCACTGGCTTCTGGGCTCCTCTGATCCTTGTCTGCTCTGTGTTTATCCATTTTTCATCATCCTTAAATTTTTTTTTTTATTTTAAGGGGAAAAAATACAGAAAATGATACAGAATTTAAAAACAAAATGATAGGAAATTAACATTGTGATTATATTGGATATTGTCTTCAAAGCAGTTGCTTAGGCTACCAGATACAGGCATATAAGATTGATCAAACAATACGAGCATAAACCATTCCTTTCAATGAACTAACAGAAATTAGCAGTACTGTCATCTTCATATATATATATATATATATATATATATATATATATATATGTATGTATGTATGTATGTATGTATATGTATGTATACACACATACCTTCCTTCTTTTCTCCTTTCACCCATCCCAGTTTTTTTTTTTTCTTTTTGTGTGGTTTCTTTCCTTTTCACAATATCTACTGGACCTTTTTTTTTTGGTTGACTCAGCCCACCCTGAGGGTGGGGCTGGCATGGCATGTGGTGCTGGGGATCGAACCATGGTCCCCTGCTCCTGCCTAAGTTTTGCCTAGGCAGGTGCTTTAGATCACTGAGCTGGCTTGCCAGCCCCTATTGTACCTTTTGGATCTTATTCACTCTTTCAAATTCTTACACTAGGAAGACAGCACAATGTTTACACTTGTAAGCCTGGTTAATTTCAAGTATGAATATGGTCTGTACTTACAGCCATTTACCTATAAAAACCTTGAGTTTATAATTCTTTATATCTCAGTAATACTCCGCTGTATAAAAATACAATGGAGTGTATTTTTAATCCATTCCTCAGTTAACAGACATTTGGGTCCTTTCCAAGGTTTAGCTGTTACAAATTGTGCTGTTACAAATATGGGTGCACATATATCACTGTGGCATATTTTTTTCTTGTATTTTAGGAAAGTGTCTGGAAGCTATTCAGGGTCTCACTACTAGATTGGATTTGTAGTGATTCTCCTGTTTACAACCTCCCAAGAGCTGGGATTACATGCATGCACAACCATACCCAGACTCAATGCTGTATCAGCTTGCCCTGGGGGCGAGGCTGGCACAGTAGGCCTGGGGATTGAACTCCCACCCCATGTGCCTTCTTTCAGGTGCTTTAATCTGCTGAACTATTTGGCTGGCCCTGAGACATAACGTTTTTAATTTTTTTCTAAAATATATCTGGAAGGAAAACAGCTGTGTTGAATAAGCCTCTAGACCTAGTTTTTTGAGGAATCTCCACAATGACTTCCATAGTGGTTGCACTAGACTACACTAGTGCAATAGTTCGTTTTTTCCCCATAGCTCCACAGGCATTTGTTATTGGTTGATTTTTTTTTTTTTTTTATGATACTGGCCATAAAACAGACCTGAGGATCAGTGGAACAAAATAGAAGATTCAGGCACAATCACAAACACCTTATCTTTGACAAAGGATCCAAACATGTTCACTGGAAGAAAGATAGCCTGTTTAATAAATGGTTCTGGAAAAAAATGGCTTTCCACATGCCAAAGATTAAAACTACACCCATGTCTATTACCATGTACTAAACTAAAGTAAAAATGGATCAAATATTTAAATATTAAAATAGAAACACTAAATCTACTGAAGAAGAAAGTATGTAGAAATCTTGAAGACAGGGCTAGGCAGAGAATTCATGAACCAAAACCAATTGGGATCTCATCTTATTAAAAAGGTTTTGCACTTTTTTTTTTCATTTTCTTCTTCCTTTTTTTATTGAAACAGTATCTTGCTATGCAGTTCAGGTTTGTCTTTTGCTCACTTTTGTAGCCCCAAGATTGGTCTCAAACTTGCACTGATCCTTCTGTCTCAACATCCCCTGTGCTAGGATTACAGGTGTACATGATCACATATGGATCTGGGCAGGCCTGGCAGGGCAGGTCTGGTTCCAAGCCAGCCAGGGATCAAACACTGGGGATTGTACTTGGGAACTAGTGCTTGCCATTTAGGTGCTTATGCGACCTATCTCCCCAGCCCATCTTTCTAGGTTTTTAAGTGGAAGTTTCTTAAGTTTCTTCACCTCTTTAGGAAGTCAGTGTACTTTCTTGGATCTAAGTTGCTTCAGGTTTGGCAGACATATTGCTGTGGACACTTGCATTCTTTTGCCTTCATTAATGGTTCCCCTTCTGAATCCTCAAACATCATCCTGCTTCTTTCTGGTTGAAAGATTAGGGAAAAATTGACTAGGTGGTAGATAAGACATTAGACTGGCTACAGACGGTAGAGGCTGACCATTTTTCCCTAGTCCTTTCTCCAGCTAACATACTGCTGGAGATAAAATGGTAGAGCTTTGGCTTTGTCTTGGGAAAATATTCAGCTTCTCATGGGAAAAGTGTCAGCTGGGTTCACCTTGAGCTCATTATCTGGGAAGGAATCAGTTGTTTCCCTGAGAAGTAGTTTGGAGGACAAGACAAGAAGAGGGGTGTGGATATATGTTTGAGTTTGTGGGGGTGGTGAATTCCATTTTGCCTACAGCCTTGGAAGAATTTGCAATCTCAGCACTTGACACTGAGGAGCTGCATAAACCACTGGACCCCTGTGAGGGCTCTTGGGATGTTAAGACACAGACCCTTAGGGACACAACATTTCAGGACATCTTTGTGACTTGTGGAGGTGTTGGTTCCAATTCACATCATCCCTTTGACTGCATGCAGGCCTCAGTACAAGTGCCTCAGAGGTCTTCATAAAGTGGCCTCCTTGCCACATCGGAAAGAGAGTGATGATCCATAGTGTGCCTGGGGAGAGTCACATGTAGAGAAAACTTTCTCTCAGGCTCTCACAGAGAGCACACTGGTCAAGAATTGGCCATGACTCATCCACATGGATGACACAGACAAGGGATCTACAGAGTAAGGTACAGGATTATAAGATAAACCCAGAGGGTAGTTCACTGACCTCATCAGAAACAAAAGCTACATGTGTAGGTCTTGCTCTATCTTGGTCTTAACCATTCAGCTGAAAAGTATAAAAATGAGGTATATAATGCGGGGCCATAATAATAAGCTGAGCCATAAATGGCTATAGTCAACAACTTTTTCAGATAACTCCTATTATTGTGGAATGCTGGACTGTGTTTGATTGTGTCACCAAGTTCAGGCACCTATAATGGTTTAATGACAATGGAGTGCCCATCTTTGACAGGTCTAGACAAGAAAAGGGGTATACAAAGGCAGAATCTTGATGCGAGTGTATAAACAGTACAATTAGGATAAATATGCCGTGCTTCTGAATAATTCTTTGAGAAGCAAGATTTACACTAATAGTGGTTGGACAAGGTATTATATTGGCTTCTAGTACTATGGACAACCACTAGGAAGATAACAAGGAAGAAAGTATTAATTATTGAATCTGTGATATAATTCGGGTATAAGAAAATAAGATAAGTGAACAGCTTTACTCTCTTAATTCACTGATTAGAGACATCTGCTATAATAATGTCTGTAAGTATAATATCATGCATGCACCTTATATGATACCAAAACATTACGAAAACAGTTTGCAATTTATTAATTTATCAAATCTGTCCTGTGAATTTGTCTTGAAACTGTCTCATTGCTATTTGTCCTTCAATTAAAAAATAAATAAAATAAAATAAAGTGGCTTTCTCTTGGATCGTTCCCCAAATCTGCCACATTATTTATCCTATGAAAGCATCTTATTGGCCTATGTGAATGCTCTTTGTCTTTATCTCTCTAATACAAAGTGTTCTATGTGATGTCAGGGCTCTGCCTTCTTCACTTCACCACTTTCTTTCCATTACATTGAGCAGATTATATCATAGGTTCTACTAAGGGCAGTATTTGTTGATTGACTGAAATACTGTAGATCATCTGAGATCTAAGAAAGAGCATTTAATCAACTTAATTCTCTGATTTAATGATCATGTGATAAGTTGAGAAACTTATCACACACTGTACTATACATCAGTTTGGTGAGGTGATGGTGCCCATCTGTTTTGGTCAAATATCAGTCAATACGTGACTGTAAAGATGCTATTTAGGTGGGATTAACATTAAATTCAAATTGATTTTGAGTTAAGAAGATGGTTCTCTACAATATGAGTGGGCCTCATCTCAGCAGTCCAAGGCCTGAAGAGCAAAGAACTGAGGTTTCCTGAGGAAGAAAAATTTTGTCTCAGGCGTACAACACAGAAACCCTGCCTGAGTTTCTAAATTGCTTCCCTGTGAGGCTGAGACTAAATATGGTAGCATCCACTTTTAATATCAATTTGACCATTTTGGCATAGAGACTCCATTTCTATTTTTACACACACACACACACACACACACACACACACACACACACACATACACACCATGAATTTAAATGATGAGGTCATAGGTTAGAACAATAGCTACCATTATTTCCTATGCCAGTTAATATGCTTCATGCTTTCTATTATATCATTTCACTTACTCCTTACTACGCCCTACAAAACAGACATGATTATTATCCTCAGTTTATAATGCAGAAGCCAGGTCCAGAGAAGTTACCTAATTTAGCCAATACCACACAGCTGGAAAATCATGAACTCTGTATCCTACATTGAGTTTTCTTGACGTGGGAGCACTGCCATGCAACTCTGACATTGGAGCACAGGGCGGGCATGGCTCATGGCTTTGAAGGGCTTGTGGAATAGTCCAGAGGGTTGTGAACAGAAATAATTGTAATTTACGGGGCATGGGCGGGCCAGATAAACTTAAGTCTTGTAGAATTTCTGAGGGAAGAAAGATCAGCGCTGGCTCCTGTGTGTCACTTAATGGATAGCAGGCCCAGCACAGGCTTTGGAGGATGGCTGGACTGGCCCATGAAGCTGAGAGAGACTTGCAGATCAGCACTGTTCCATAGAGATGTACTGTGAGCTGCATGTGTGAGTCAGAACTTTCGTTTCTAGCCATCAAATACTAAAGGGAAAGGTAAAAAGAAAAATCAAATTTAATCATATGTTTTATTCAGCTCAATATCTGTGAAATATTATCAGTTAAAAATATAATCCATAAAATCTATTAATGATATATTTTTCATATTCTTTTTGTACCAAACTTTCAGAATTTATGCTATATCTCAATTCAGCATGTAAACAATATAAAAGCCTACAAATGGGGGATTTTGCATTGTTCTTTCTAATTAATCTTTGGCGTCTTGTGTGCAGTTTCCTTTGAATTGCTAATATCAATTGGGACTTTCATGTACTTGTTAGCTTTTAGTAAAGTGCAGCCACAATTTTGGACAAATACCTCCAGATAGGAAGTGAGGCAGGGTAGGGACACAGAAGGAGGAAGTCATGGTGTGTCCTGGGCCCTGAAAAGAATGGTCAGCACAGAGTGGGCTGTGTCCGAAGGACAGCCACAAACCTCATGGTGTGGGGAGGTAGCAAGGCTCCATTGTGCGGATAAAGTGTTTAATTTTAGTAACAGATGCTGAGGGGCCCTCACAGTTCATGTGAAAAGAGAAGAAAGCTTTGCCTTAGAAATTCAGCAGTGTAATGGTTGAGGTGTCATGAAGTGCTTCACAGGCCAGCCAGAAAGCAATGGTGATAGTTCAAGCAAAAAGAAAGAACCCAAACTGAGGTTGACACAGTGGGAATGGACAGTGTAAAAAATGTTGGATAAGAGTTGGCAGGCACTGGTAAAGGAGAAGCAGCCTGGGGAGATAGAAAGAGAGAACTCTATGCTTTCTTTCCTGGGTGCCTGGGGATTTATGGTGTGAATCGGGCAGCTGTAGAGCTTCTATTAAGAGATCATGAGAGATTTTCTCTTCTTTCCCTTTGGGGATTCAGAATCAATTTCCCAGAGCTTCCTTCCTTCTTCCTCCTCATTAGGGAAACATGCCTTGCTTCCCGGCCCCTTCCAGCAAGAAGAAGTGTGATTTTTTCTTTGGAGTCCTTAGAAAAACTCTGGGTCATGTAGAGTTCCATCCATCCTTCCTCTGTCAGAAGAACTTCAGGACCCAGAATCCCACTGAACATCTTTGGTCCTCAGAACATTGAAAGCACAGCTCCTCCACTCCAGTTAGGTAGCAACTAGATCTTGTGGTCCGACATGGCTAATGATCTGTTATTGTATGCTCAGTGCGCCTCTGACTGCTCTAATGAACTGCAAGTCTGGAGGAGGAATGGCAGAGATTTACAGCTTTGACTTGGGAAACTCAGCTCATGTCAAGAGAAGGATTAAACTGGGCCAGGCCTGACCCTCAGCTCAGTGACGGCTGATAACAAGTATCACAGACTATGAAAGCCTTTGGTGATTAGAACCATGTTTTATCATGAGTGCCTTCCACACCACTGTTTATATAATACTGCAGCCATCCAGGGAGTCTGTGTGGTGTGTGTCAGACATACTCAATAGAGAGATAATTTAAGAATAAGAATGTGCCAGTTAGTTATGGAGTGGGCAGTGGCTGGGCGGGAGTGGAATCATTTCCATGTTTGATTGCTGCAGACTTTGTTATCTAGGAAAGAGCTTCTGGAGACTTCCCAGGGATGCCTCGAATTCTAGGACTCCCCTTTCTCTAGTGCTCCTGTACTTTCTTCTTTTGCTATTTTCCAAGCCCTTCTCTTGGAATCTCAGTGTTACTTTCTTGAGTTTTAAACAAGTTATGATTTTTTTTCTCTATGGTAGTCTATTATTTTTTTCCCTTTCTCTGTTCTTTCAGTTCTTATTTTTTCAGCTTCTTTCTTCTTGGGATTTTTATCTTCAGCACACCTCTATTTGCTGAAAAGACTTTTCATGATGGACTCTCCACTATTGCCATTTTCCTCTCATTACTTCTTCCATTTTTCTTATTATTTATACTGGTTCACTTTCTGTAAGTTTTATAATGCTTTTTTGTTCTCTCTTTTCCATTGTTCTCTGGTCAAAAAAAAAAAAAAAAAGAAAGAAAAAAGAAGTGCAGGAGGATTTCACTTGAGCAAGGGAATTTATACTAGATTGTTTCCAATAAACAAAGCTGTTCAGGCCAAAGGTGAAAATCTTTAATAGAATCCAAACCATAAGGCTATGAGGGGTTAGCACAATGCACTGGAAAGCATGACACAGAGCCCATATTTTTGTATTTGTAGCTTTTTAAAAAAAATTAGGTAGAAGAAATGAATCAATTCCAAAGGCTGTAAGACTCAAAATTAAGAATGCAAGAAAGGAAATGGTATTACTTAGATTATCTCATTGACTGCAACTCTGTCAAAATGCCAGAGAGTTTCCAGTCATTCTCTCGGGAACTGTTTATCAAAAACCACAGAACTGTCTGCATAAGGACACACAAACCACGCCCTGGGCCAGCGCCTATCAAGCTCTGAGGGGATTAGCCTCCAAAGTCCCTTCTCTCAGCATCACCCTCCAACACAAAGGGGGAAACACTGGATGGTCAACCTTCCTTCCTAATCATCCAATTTGAATCAATTGCCCATATCATTATTCAAAGCCTTCTTTGACCTATTAATACTTGACCTTTAGGGGCTCCTGGGACAATGAGTTCCATATGGAATGACGCGATTGAGTCCACCTTGATATTTTGTAGAGGCGTTCAACCTTAAGATACTCTAGCAAGGCTGGTGACTTTCAGCCCTAAGTGGCCTCCAGGGACAATTATCTACGTACCCTCTTTTGGGCAGTTTCTTTCTCCAACATCCCCATGCCTCTGATCACCAGAGGACTATCCTAGCCAGGAACAAAACTGTTCTTTTCTCAACTGACTACCAAGTGAAACAATATGCCAGAGCTGCATTTCCATTTCTGCTTCTGCAGTTCTCTACATCAAGTTCATCCATCGGCCTTTAAGAGGAGCAGCATGAGAGAATCCTGAGGCGTGCATCAGGGCCTCTTGCTTTCAGTGTCTATTCTGCTTTGGGCAGAAGAATGTATTATCTACATCTTCCTTGTATCCATTTATCACCTATAAAATTAATGCATCACACCTACCAAAATTGCTTCTCCGTTGCTCACAAGGAGTTACTGAGATGAGAAGATCCTCTTGGAAAATGATAATGGATGTGAAAACATTGCGATTGGTGCTTTCATCATGTTTTGATGGAGAGGCACGTTGGATCCTCTTTCTGCAGCAGTATGAAATGTTGAAAGGCGGAGGCCTTCATTTTCATGCTTTTTTCACATTGGTTCTTGGGCATGTGACATGGCATGGGACAGCTCTTGCATCTTTCTTTTTTGGCCACTTCTTGGCTTAATGTAGACCTGTTCACCCTTCGGCTGGAGTAGCACACCAGTGTTGTATTTTCACTGCAGAGAATGGAAACTTTCTGGCTTACTTTAGGTTCCCTGGAGCAACAAAGTTTTACTCTGCTGAGAGAAATCCTGCATACCTGAATGTTTAACCCATACTAAGGGTTGAGCTCATTTCTCTGGTGAGCTTCTCAGTGGAGTCTGGAAATAAGTCCATGGGGACATTTGCTTGAGCAGAGGTGGGACTGACCATGTGTGAGAGAAAATTAGGCACATCGTATCATTCTTGACACTAGTGAATTCTTGATACATGCTGGTCTTTTCATAAGTTGGCATTTTTTATATGATATACTTTATGCCCATTAGCTCTTACTTCCTACTACAATCTTGTGAGGCTGATGCAGGACCATGTCTCCAATTTTCCAGAGAAGACACTGAGGTATGGAGGTGAAGGAACTTCCCAACGTCACCTGGTAGAGGATGTTAGACTCCAACAGGTTTTTGTCTAACTCCACAGCCAACTAAAGAGAAGGGAAGATCAGCCAGGAGGCTTCCAGACCTTGGGAGTGATCCTAACATGTGCTCTTAATCTTATTCATGGCTTCTCAATCATAAAAGAAATTAGCAAAAGAATACTACAATTGGGGTAAACTGGAGTGTTTGCTTCCACACGTGTGAACAAAGCTGCAGAAGTAGTCATCCTCATGCTTAAGCACTGAAGAGTTTCTCCCGTGCAGGACTTCACAAACCTGGGAAGTTGCGGAGGAAGTGGAAGGAAGCTTCACTACATCCTCATTAGTAGCCCAGAGGTTGCAGCCACCTGGCACCGAGTTGGTGTGGATGACAGAAATCCGCCTCGAGCACAGCAGGAACTGTGGAGCAGAAGAGGCTCTCTCAGGGTACTCCTCTCTTTGTTTTTAAGTATTTTTGAGTGATAGAAGCCTACACTCCAGCTACAGAAGGGGACAGATCTCCTGCCCTATTTTCCTATTTTCTAGTGGAAATTTGTTTAGTGTTGCACCTGGACATGGCCAATGTTCCAATACCTGTTCCCAGGCACCTATCTTAAAGTGTGGCATTTTGTTCATTATTCTCTCATTCCTAGTAAGCTTTTAAAATCTCATCACTTTTGTCCTTGAGTTTGCAGCTTTCTTATTCATGGTGTAAGAGGGTCTTTCTTGATGTGAAAACCTGTGTTCTACAGCTCCAGAGAGTTTTCTGTATGTGTTGGACCTTATATTCTGACTGCTTCTTGAGTTCATTTCTTTTTTTGAGTTCAACAATTCTAAAATATTGACTCCCTGTTCTGAACCTCTAATTTTATTTTTTTCTATTTATTTTTATTTTATTTTTTCTATTTATTTTTTTATTTATTTTATTAAAGAACAAATAGCAATGAGACAGTTTCAAGACAAATTAGCAGGACAGATTCGATAAGTTAATACACTGCAAACTGTTTTCATAATGTTTTGGTATCATATAAGGTGCATACATGTTATTATACTTACAGACATTATTATTCTAACTTGTATTTTAAACATTTCTTTTTTATGCTTTGTGAAAAACATTCTTATGCTTTTAATTTTATATTTTCTTTTGTTATTTGTAAAACTTTATGTGTTTGGTACAGGGTCTTGCTATGCAGCTTGAACTCGTAGAAATCTTCTTGTTTTAGCCTCCCCAACACTGTGATTGCAGGTGTGCGTCACCATACCAGGTCAGGTGGCTGGCTCAGGACAGGTGGGGCAGCACACCAGGCCCTTGTGCTCACTGGGCAGGTGTTTCTTGGTCCTGAGGAGATAGCTCAGTGGAATAAGCACTTGCCCAGCAAGCACTAGATCCTGAGTTCAATCCCTAGTACCAAAAAAAAAAAAAGATATCATGGTAAAATGTATTTCTTGTTTTGACTTTTATCTTTAATAGGAAGTTCTCCTAACCCTAAAACGATCGCAATCTGTCCATTTTAACCTGAGAGCAAGGCATTAAAAGCCTCCCTGAGTGCTCTTTGTGATTTTCTTGGTGGGCTTCAGAAGATGTTATAGGTTAGTGTCTCTGGTCTTTTGTGAGTCAGTTGGAGCTTTGTTGCCACTTGTTTGAGGTTGACCAACTTCTCCAGACAGCAATCTCATAACTTCCTTTCTGGCGATTCAAGGATTAGTTTTGTGCTATCTGGAAACAGGAAGTTGAAGGTCCTAGATTTAACTCAGCTTCACTGTTCCAGACATGCACCTCCACTGTGGCCTCCATCACCCCTGGAGAACTTGAATCAGGAATGGCTAGGGAACAATTTCTCTAAGAACAGGCACTTGAGCTTCCAACAGCTGGGAATGTATGCCTTTACTGGGCTGCTCAGTCGGGGAGGGGGCCTGAGGCTTGGCAAGTCCATACACAGACGTAATCATGACCAAAAGTTCTATCTTACCCCTCTCCAGACGAACCTGGCGACTGACATCCTCTTGATCTCTGAGGGCAACAGAATGAAGTTCTCTCTGGCCTCTTATCATAATTACTCTCCCTCTGGTCTCTATCTTCTACCTTTTAAAACTTTGAATGTTTTAGGTAATGCTAATGTTTTCTTTCCAGCATATTTTGTTTTTGTTGGTTTGTGTCTTTGTTAAAAATCCTTATTCTTCCATTGAATGGGGTTTCCAGACCTAGTGGGAATAAGCATGAATTTCATCTGTCCTATAGATCAGACAGCACTGTTAACCTATGAACAAAGTGTGGAGTGACAGAAATCACAAATGAGTTTGGAAGACAGATGCACACATGGCATGGTAGAGGGGTGCATGAGCTGGCAGCAGGCAGAGGTTGGCTGGAAGCTCCTGTGGACTTTCGATGACAGGAGCAGACATAACAACTTAGGTGGGTACACATTGACCCTGCCAGGTGAAGCACCAAAGGGATGCATCTGATTTGGAAGCGCGACTGGTGTCTCCCTTGGTAGATGAGTTCTGCATTTGGCTCTCCCCCCCCCCCCCCCCCCC
>PVKA01002729.1:0-74288 GCA_004027165.1 Ctenomys sociabilis | reverse complement strand
CACATTTTCAAACACTCCCACATGAGTGCTGCTGGCCCACTAGGTTTTAGAAACACATTGGAAAAACAAAAGGCCAAAGCACAAAGGGAATTTTCCCCAACTCTTCTTCCTGCTTCCCTCTTACTCTTCTGCTTCATTTCCTATGATGCTCTAGGCTAAGAGTATGCCGGATCCTGAGAAACCCTAACCATAGAAATGTGTTGCCCTGGCATTTATGACTGGCTTCACACTGAGCACACCAGAAACGTGTGTGATTTCCAAGAGCTCCCACTTACCTCTGCCTGACTATCTTGCTTTTTGAGTTTTCCTTCCACCCCATTTTTAGGAGGAAGTCAACTGGGCACTTCAGCAGAAGCAGAGGGCTGGGGACTCTAATGATGTGGTGGGTCCAAGTCATAATCTCCAAAACATAGGTAGATTAATTCTAGCTTTTGTGGACGCAATAAACTAGTGCCACTTCAATGGAGAACAGAGAAAGCAAAAGAAGGATTTTATTTGCTTTATTTACGTAAAGAGACAGAAAATTAAGCCAAAGTGACCTAACGTGGATTTGCAGAATTAGCATTCACTGTTTTCATATGCCAAACGTAATTCCACTTCTGCTTGTGCAGTGGGGATTTCATGTGTCTGATGCAGTTTTATAAGAAGCAAGAAAAGTGGATTAAGGGGCAGAAGGAAAAAAGGAAATTGTCTTTTGTATCTTTTAAAAATGATTTGTTGTTATAAGGATAATTAGGGTTCTTAAAATGCGTTTCTCCCCCAAAAGCCTGAGGCAAAGCATGAGAATTGTGACTTTATCCAGCTATGGATTCTCTGGCGGTGGGTATAGCAAATGAGGGTGTAACTAGCTTCTGTTTCCTGGGGAGAGAGATGCTTGGAACACCCTGGATCTTTGCCTTCATTTTATCGAAGGGGTCAGCATACAACTCCAAAGATAATGTCTTATTAGGACCAGTGCAATAATAAGATCTCAGTTTGGTTTCATATCATATTCAACCTCCTGCCAAATTCAAACAGGCATGACCTATAAGAGTTACATAATTGCATCCACAAAAGCAGCATGTGTATATTTTAGAGTTCACCATCAAGGAATCTAAGTGAATCTCTAGGTTATGTGACTTTTTCTAATTACTGATTCCGTGGAGGTTAAGAAAGAGAGACCCAGCGTAAGGAAGTGGATGTAAGATAACTAGCTTGCAGGTTTGCTTTCTGTCACTTGGTACGGTATTAACGTTCCTTTGTGTTTTGCACGTATTGGCCTGCCTGCGTGTTCTCAGCAGGGTAGATGCAGAGGCTGATGGGATCTTGCAGTGCCTGGCTGGTCGAGAGCTGAAATCAGCTATAAATGGGGACATTTGTTTGGCTCACTGGCTAATGAGTGAAGGATCGCCAAGAGTAATAATGCTGCAGTGGAATTCCCTTAATGATTGGCACAGTTCATTAAGAGAAGAAGAAAAACTAGAGATACCCTTGGGGAGAAGCTGGAAATGGGAGGGTCTCTTATCCTGGAAGTGGGGGCTCGGAGGAATGTGGCTTTCACACAATTAGATGTTTGACGGAAGACAGAGCTTGGACACAGCTGAATAATTCGGGCTAATTGAGATTTGTATGGGTCAAAGACCAGAGGTCTTGCTGCTGTTCAAACAGGAACGACATCCGTTATGGGATCCCTGGATGAACAGCGACCCATGTGTGCCTCCGGACAGCGGAAAGTGGCACCTTCCTCATAAAGAACAGCTTTCATGGGAGGTGCATTTCCATCCTAATCTCAGGTCAGGTCCTCAGTGGCGGAGCTGATGGACTCAGGTTTACTCAGGTGGATTCGCATCTAATCTGTTCCTATTGCTGATTTTCTGTAAGAGTGAAAATTAATGGCACATCTGTAAGCCCTTCTGCTGTGTGTGTTTGCCACAGAGGCTGCCCCTATCAGACGTGCTTCTGAGAATGGAGGCATTCACCATTCTGTTCTCTATACGTGAGTAAGGGGGATTACTGCTTCCAAAGTTTTATTGAAGAGAGAATGAATTTTCAGTGGACATTCTATAGTCCATTTCTCTTTAAGCTACCTATGTCTGCAAGTGCCCTACCCCACTCCAGTAATCAGAAATTTATTCATCGGTATTAGAGATGCCCTGCCTTCAGGGAGGGGAGATAGCCTGTAGATGGGCAGAGGCCTGAAAGGCCATTCCTGGCCACACAGCAGACTTGCACCCTTCTTGCTCATGGTTGTTCTCCTGCACCGAAGTGTAGGTCGTATTTCAGCTACTGCTTGCCCTGTGCTAGACACCTGTTGGTGAGCACTCCCCACATAGCTGTGCACTATAGCTCCCTTACTAGATCTGAAATGGTGGGAGACCATAGAGAGCCCCCTTAGACCCACCAATTATCAATCCCACTTAAATGTCCATTGTCCTGGTCTCAGGGCTCCTAGTTCTTGGGGCACAGAAATCTTCAACATGGTAGCAGTCCCTTTGCATCACCTGATGTCCCCTCTCAGCTCTGGCCTCCTCTACACTCAGCCCCAGGACCGTAGAGGAATGCCTCCCTGTGTCCTGCACAGGGGAGGACCCAAACACCTGCTTCTCTAGCTGCAATTCAGGGACTCTCCTTTCTCACTCCCTCTTCCTTAACACTTAATACAATGCTGGGAACATGTTTAGTCCCATAAAACACAAGAAAAGTTGCACCTCGAGACTTTATGCCTTTCTCAAGGCAGAGAATGACCATGTCAGTTGTCAGCTAGAAATGGAAGACCAGAAATACAGATCAGGCAAGTGCAAGTTAATATTTCAATATATTACCCTGTTCCGTTCATACCCAAATCTAAATTTCTCTGAAGCCACAGTGCCAAGTGACCATGTACTTGTTGCGGTATATGAGCAGATTCTGGCCCCCTGTGCTGCTGTGATTTTACAAGAAACTCGAAGAACAGTTATCTGTAGTTTGTAGCTCCTCAAGGAGGATGGAAATACATAAGTCTTTGGTATGATTGTTGGCCTTTGGTAAGCTTACTAGCATTAGAGGCCATTTTTTTTTTTTCATTTCTTAGTAAGCATCAACAAAGCTGAGTGAGGCTCTGAAGAAATATGTGAAGCGCCTTGCACCGTTCAACAGGAGCCAAGAGGCCAGTAGGGTGTGGGCAATATCGAACCTTAAACCTCAGCGGACTCCTGTGAAGAGCAGGTGAGACAGAACTGAGTGATTTCTTAGCAAGCTTAACTGTTGCAGGCCATAAAAATGATGCTATATGAAAGGCAGTGTGGTAAAAGTTACTGCAAGAAGGTGAAGAGCTAAAAACAGTGAGATATTTGCTTTTCTCTTCTTCCTTTTCTCCTCTCTAGTCCCTGTTCACTTCAGTCCCTCCTGTGTTTGTCTGCTTCCCTTTTTCTCATTCTGTCCTTCATCACTTTGACTTTATTATTGTTGTCTTCCATTTATTTATTTTTTTGTCTCTCTGTACTTTAAATAAATTTAAGTATTGAATAAAGTTTTATAAATTCTAATCATAAAGTTAGCCACTTTGGGTGATGTACATATCTAGTTAAATACATAGCATTTGAACAACTATTCGAACTTGTTTTAAAATTGGTACATGATCAAAATACATAAAAAACGAAAACTGAAATAGGGCCAGCCCAATAGCTTAGCGGACTAAAGCGTGTGCTTAGGCGGGTGCAGGGACTGGGGGTGTGAGGTGCCAGCCCTGCTACTGGGGCATGCTGAGACATTGATTGAGAATGGGCCCGGTGGTGCACACCTATAATCCCAGTGCTTGGGAGGCTGAAAATAGGAGGATCACTACAAGTCCGATCTGTGCAGTGAGAGCTTGTAGACCCGGTAGGGTTTAAGCCTCAGATCTGTTGTAAGTTGGTTAAAGGAAGACATTCATAAGCATTAGGGTCAAAGATTAATTCCAGGGTCTACTGCGGTAGACCCTATACTAAATACATTAAAAAGTTGGTACATGATTGGGCCGGGTGTGATGACACATGCCTGTAATCCCAGCACTCCAGAGGCTGAGGCAGGAGGATTGTTGTGAGTTCGAGACCAACCTGAGCTACAAAGTGAGCTTAAGGCCAGCCTGAACTGCGTAGTGAGTCTCTGTCTCAAAAAGACAAAAATAAAATAAAATAAAATAAAAAATAAAACGTTGGTACATGATTATGGGTTTAATTATTACTTTGCACTTGCTTTCTCTGTATTTCTGGTCTTCCACTTCTAGCTGGCAGCTGACATGGTCTTTCCCTGCCTTGAAAAAGGCAAAAAGTCTAGAGGTGCAAAATTTCTTGTGTTTCATAGGACTAAACATGTTCTCAGCATTGTATTAACTCAAATATGGGTTTCTTAGAGGAATTTAGGAGCAAAATATTTTCCTCTTTGCAGTAAAAATAGTCAATCAAGGAAATAACCTTGCAGCGTTGCTCAGCTTTGAAATGGATGCTAAGCAGGAAATGCCAGGTTGAAGGAGGATAAGTCTACTGTGTAGGAAATACCTCATTGCCTTTGCCTTGGCAGTGAGACAGAAAAAAATGGATGTATGATAAAAACAATATTGGACTGAACTGTTGCTGTGATTATACATATGTTCATACATAGATTAGAGTCAGTTTATGGTCCTTAAAACATTAACCTGCTTTGGAAAATGAGCTCAACCCTCTCAGAATTTCAGGTCCAGCAGGTTCACTTTCTGTAGGTCAAAGCGAATGTTCAGATTGGCACAGAGCCTCTTTGACTCTCATACAGACTTTGTGACTTTGATACTCAGGGAAAAATGCACATATGGAATGAAACTAGACCCCGCCTGTTTCAAGCTTCTGCTCCTTAGTATTTAATTATTATGACTCGGATATGACTCAGGCAAAAGCTTTATTTTTAGCAAAGATCAGAATTGCTCTGGATGCATAAATGATGAATGTTTTCTTTTTTTGTTAAAGTGGAACATGTGACTAAATTTATTTTTCAAATTCAATGATGAAATGATGCTTCAAAACACGTATTAAGATCTTTTAGCTGTGTAAGCATAAAGAGAAAGTTTGCATATGGCTCTTTACTGGGTTTGTCCTTTGGCTGACTGTGGCATTATTTATGTCTTGGATCAGAGGAAGAATTTTGAATTATAGGAATTAGAAGGGACCTCAGGCATTGCCTGATTCTATCTTTGTACATAGAAGAGAGTCGAGATCCACAGAGATGAATTCATGTGCCAGAGTCATTTGCTGCAGGTTGTCCAGGATGTTTTCCCAGCCACCATCTTGCAGCCTTCCCACCACTGGCCATTCACAAATATGCAACTCATATAACTGCTGCTCCATGAAATAATTTTAAATGATGCAAGATATGGCATTAAGTAGCTGTAACAGATAGAGAGATATCCCTTTCCAATTTTCTCTTTCTCTTCCTGATTAGATTAAGGAGAACAAATCTTGTGTGGAATTAATCTTTGACCCTAGTACTTATGAATGTTTCCCTTTAACCAACTTACAACAGATTTGAAGCCTAAACCTTTCAGGAGGGAGTCATCCATTGGTAGAATGTCATATTATTGGTTTGTTTTAATTTTTCATTAGTTACTTATAGCTGTATAACAAAATAGCTGGCAATTTAGTGACCTCAGACAACATGTATTTGTTATCTTACACATTGTCTGTGGGTCAAGAATTTAAGTGTCTTAGAGGCAACTTTCAGAATAAGGATCTCTCAAGAAGCTATGGTCACAGAGCCAGGAAGAGCTGTAGTCATCAGAGGGCTTCCCTGGGGCTAGAAGATACTCTTGCAAAATGGTTGTTAGTACAAGATCTCAATCTCTCTTCATATGCCAGCTTCAACACATTAATGGACTTCGCCCAGAGTGAGCAGTCTAAGAGCTAGGTAGGTAATTATTTGGAGGACCTTACCTTGAATGCAACATTTCACTTCTTCTACAACAGCCATTTGGTTGCACAGGTTGGCTCTCCCCAGGGTGGGAAGGGACAACACAGGAGAGTGAACATGCAGGGGAAGCAGGTATGGGGTCTGTTTTGGAGAGTGGTTACCATAAGCCATGTTACTGGTTTCCCTTACTAGGCATTCTATAATTTGCCTTTTGAGATATTTGTATTTAACTATTCAATCTTTATTTGATTTAAGCACAGAGATACAAACAAAAGCACTAAGTTTTAATAAGGAACTATTATTACACAAGTTATCACACAAGTTCTGTAGGTCACATGCACATGACTTTAATTAGTAGATAATGATTTCAGTGGCCAGAAGTACAGAAGACAATAGCTACACTGCCCATGTTGGTGACCAAGCCCTCTGATGATGTGCCTGCTCAAAGCAGCTCTCTATCTCAGTGAGGATGCATGGATGGTTCATATTGGACGAGCTCCCTGGTAACAGCTGTGGTTCCTTCACGCTTGCTCTGAAGTCACCTGCTTGATTGGATATGCTCTGTGCTACCACCCTGTCATTGCATGTGAGACCTCTTCAGTCCTCATTCCTTGTCTCTTTGCCTGTTCCCCTGCCTCCGTTGCTTATAGAGAGTAATTTCTCAAGGAATAAAGTCTAACAGAGCCATTAGAAACTGGACTTGTCCCAGTGTGGGAAATACTTCCAATCTATGGATTTTCTTGTCTTATGCATGCTTAATGTTTATTTTATTGATTTTAGCTATTTGTACTTCGGAATGTCACCAGGTTTAGGAATTGAAACATGAACACACAGGTCAATCAGATCTCAAGGCATGTTTTGAATTCAAGGCTCTTAGTGCCTCCCTAGTCATTCGCACTCATAGATCTCACTTGCCTCATTTCCTTTCTCCTTTTCCTCCTCATCTTCCAAAGGATTTTCAGCAAAATTTCTGCCAGGTCAATTACATAAGGAACTTATTTATTCCAACTTTTTCTTTCAGTCTCCCCTCACTCTCTGAGCTATGCAGCTGTCATCATGGGGCTTTGCTGTAAATACTGGCATTTCCTTTGCCTTCTTTCTAGGTTGAATTCTCTTCCTTAGAAGCTGTGTCCCAAAATTCTTTGTTTTTGGGAAATACCTCCTGCGGTAATTATTAAAGCTGAGATGGTAGTAAGAGGGTGTTTACGATGAGAGCTGTCAACATGCCTGTCGCTCCAGCCAGCCCCACTGTGGACCACTGACACCGCAATCTCTTTCTATACAGTCCAGAGACTTAGCATTTTTCTCTTCTATTGCATTTCCTGTGAGTCTTTACATGTCCAGATCTTCCTTTTTTATTGATCGTTATTCTGGCACAATGAATCTTTTAACAGTATGTAATAGTTATTATGGGAGGTAGTGCTTTTGAACTATTTCTAGGAAAAACTTCCTCTGTCATGCCTTTTCCTGATGCTGAAATTGCCATATATAGAATGCTAAGCTGGAAACTTTCCCTGCCAGAATGTTGGGAATGTGGCTTGATTGCCTTGTTCTCAGTTGTTTTCCATACAAGATCTTGCCATGCAGTTTGGACTTGTGGTGATCCTCCTGTCTCAGCCTCCCCGGTGCTAGGAGCACCGCCATGCCAGGACCCAGCAAGCCCAGGGGCAGGGCTGGCATGGTTTTGGTGCTGGGGATTAACTCTGGTTCCTGCACTTGTCAAAAAGGTGCTTGGTCTTTTTTTTTTTTTTTTTTTTTTTGTGGACCTGGGGATTGAATTCAGACCCTTGCACTTGCCAGGGAAGCGCTTATTCCACTGAGCCATCTCCCCAGCTCCAAGGCACTCAGTCAACTGAGCTGTCTCACTGGTCCTCAAAGTCTTTCTTAACCCTGATCTTTTTCCCTCTAGAAGCTTGCAGCCTTTCTGTTATGTCCGGTATGAAATTTGAAATTTGACTAGATGAAATTCTAACGTATTCTTTTTTCTTGAACATGCACTTTTCAGTTCGGGTTTGCATGATTTTGTTTTGGTGCTGATTTTTGGCTTCTCTTTTCTCCCCTCTTTCTACCTTTAAATCCAATTAGTTAGCTATTCGATTTTTCTGGATATTATATTTTGTGTTTCCTCTTTCTTTGTCTATTTTTTTTTTTTTTTGGAGGAAAAGTCTAAATTTTATCTTCCAGCATTTATATCAAGGTTAGAGTTTCTAATATTATATTTTATTATTCCTGAGGCATCTCATTTGTACTATATGTTTCCTTTATTTAAGTATAGGATCCTGTCCCTGCTCACAGTTCATAGAAGTAACACAGTTTAATATCCTTCTCTGAGATGTTAATAGTATATTTTTGAAGTTGTTTTCTTGTGCCTTCTTTTTTTAATGTATTTGATACAGGACGGCACTACACAGCTTGGACTCATGGTGATCGCCCACCAGGTCTGGTCTGGCTAGCTGGCTCAGTGCGCCTGTGGGCAGGGTTACCAGAGCATGTGATGCTGGATGAAACCCAGGTCTCTGCGCTTGCCTAAGCAGGTGCTCAGTCCACCGAGCGATCTCGCCAGCCCTCTTGCAGCTTCTTGTACATTATTTTTAGTTTACATGTTTGCATTCTGTCTCTTCAGAGTGAAGGAGCAATTAAAGAAGCCAATCTGAAGCTTCTAGCTTGGGGATGAAGTCTTGTTAAAGGCACTTGAGATAAGAACAATATGGTCATTGCACGGGTAGCACAAAGTGTGAAGTGGGGGACACAGGTGAGAATATGGCTGAGATTTGGAAGGAAACTTGGCTTTCAGACTTGAATGAGGAATTACCCAGCCAAAGTTGGTGGAATGGGAGGAACATATTTATTCATCTATTAAATATCTTTATGTAGATGACATTGCTCTAGGGGTGCAATAAAGGAGGTTTCTACTTTTTTTACCTTCAGGACAGACGAATAACAAAGCAACTAAACGGTAGTTTGAGAGAGTGATCAGGAAAGAGGTAGGTTAGCTGCGCAGAATTAAGAGTTTGAAGGTGATCTCCCTCCAATGACCCTGTCTGAGAGATAAGTGGCATTGCAGGCACCTTGTGCTCGAAATGGGATTTTATGGCTCAACCTGAGAAGATACCTTATCGCTATGATTCTCAGAAACCCACTACGTACTAAATGCTCTGTTACAATTGCACTTAAAAGTGCACTTTTTTTTTTTCTTTTGAGACAAGCACTTTAAATTTTTGGCACTGCCTACTTTTTCTGAATGGCAAAATGGAGAGTTAAATTAGTACCAGATTTTCTTATGTTGAGCATTGTCTCTCCATTGAAAATCTTTGACCCTTTCAGCATTGCTGATGAGTTCAGTGTTTTTAGCACCATGGCTCTGGATGTAGGTATATTTGCGTGTTCCTCTTTTTTATGTGTGAAATGAGTGGAATGGGTTTTTCCTAGTCATCTGGAATAGCAATGTACCTACCACATCTGGAGTATGGTCAGAAACACCTTAGTTATTCTCTGTCCTTTAGAACCCCAAAGGGCTATGAATTATTGCAGGTGAAAATTAATGAAGGAAGAGTTGAGAAATGATTTTTCATTCTAGCTTTGTCAGCAATTAGGTGAGTGCCCTTTTCACTTTCTCTGCCAGTGGTTTTTCTCGTTTGTAAAGAGGGTCAGCCATCTTTGACCCTCTTACTTCCCCCACTCAAAGAGTGGATCAAAAGGAGGCAGTAATTGGACAGTGGGAAGTTTGGCTCGAATATGAGACATTTTCTGGTAATGACCACATTGCATAAGTGGAGATTCTGCAGCCATGTGCACTGAGTTGTCCCTCTGAACACTGGTCTAGGATGGTAGAACCTAGCTGACAAGGCAGGCTCAGTGAGACCCCAGGGGCTCACTCCTCTTCTCACCATGCCATGCCTCCTCCATCTACCATGGGCCGTCCTCAGCGAGGCTGCAGGTTGTCCCTCACAGCTGGCAGAGTGGGAGGAGCACCCTAGGCTAGGCAGCAACCTCTGCTTATTCACCTCTTCAGTATCTCTGTGTAGAAGGCACTCTTCTACTCCTCGTATGTGGACTGAGAATAACATTCAGAGAGAGCCTAGAGGTTCTTAAATTGTGGCAGCTGGTCAGCTGCACCAGGTCCTTGGTCAGCTGGTATTCTGGTCCGAGACTGGTGCTGTAATAGAATAAACTGAGTAGTTTATAAGCATGAGGAATATATTTCTCACATTTGGGGGGGGGCACTGAGAAGCAGCAGACACAATGTCTGAGGTAGAGCTATTTCTCATATTGATTCCTTGTACGTTAGTGTCATAAAGGCCATGGGACTGCATCCCCTTTTGATGGCACTGATCCTATTTGTGAACATGGAACCTTCATAACAGAATCACCTCCTAGAGGGCCTCACCTCTTGTTGCCACCACCTGGGCAGTTAACATTGACTATATATATATAATTTCCATATATATATGGAAATTGCCAGTAACAACTGCATGGGGACCCATTTCCCCTTCCAGCCTCCAGCCTTGTCCCAGAACTCTGTGACTGTAGATAAGATCTTTCCTTTCATTCTTTCAAGCTCTGATACTACAGAGTTCTAGTTTAGCGAATTATTTTAGAACATGTGATATTCAGGGTTCTTGAAGATCCTTGAAAACCATTATCAGTAACAGGGTGGGAGTGCTAAACACCAGCATAGAAACAAAACAGAAACCTATGTGGAACCAAAAGAACTGGCTCCTCAAGATTGTCTAGGAACTAGCAGAGGCCTGTCCCACCCTGGGCATAGCTAAGAGGCCAGGGTACAAAAGGGTTGTGAAACTTATGGTGCTGTGTCTCCATAGCTGTGAGAACTTCTCATTGTTCTTACAGACTAATCTGGGGACACTGTGTTAACATGAGACTCTGCACAATGAAATGGAATCCTTGCCTGGTGGAACAGTGCCTCTCAGAGGGCCCTTGGGATTGTAGGCAGTCTTCAGGGACAGAACCTGACCAATATCTTGAAACAGTCCACATTCAAGATGGAGGGACAGTGTCACTTTACATGTTCCTGGAACCTGGAAGTTTTGAGGATTTCTTCTCCCCCTTGCCTGGGATGACTTTATTTCTAGGCTTTTTCAAAATTCTACTGTTAGCATACAAACTCCCAGGTGTGCACACCCGAGGGGCTGTTGTTGCAAAGCTTCCAAATCCACAAAAGGGACACTCTAGCTTCCCAGCCTTCACTCCTCTTTCCTCTGCACTCATGGCTACTGTGAGGTCCTCTCCACTCCCTGGGAAGTGGGAAGCAGTTTTCGGGGCTACAGTTGGATCCACAGCTGCTGTCACATTAACACAACTCATCAGTAGAGAATTTGATGAGGTCCCAACCCCCTCTTAGTGTCAATATTTGTTTAAAGGACAAGACAGGAAGGGAGAAAAAAATGATCCTTAAGAAATTTTGCCTGAAAAGGAAAATAGTCATGGACACTCTGCAGCCTGTGGGCTGCCTATGCAGTATATTAGTTTGTCACCATCTGAGGCCAAATCCAGATCAGGGGTGGCAGGAATGTTGTAGAACCAGAATTAAGCTTTTCATGGTTGCTTCTATCATTACTTTATTACACAAAGTTTATATTTCACACAGAAAAATTAACAAAGTAGTTCACAATCCCCACATCTACAAATACCAGTTATTAATATCCTTGTACATAGCCTTCCAGCTTTTTCTCTTTTTATAAACCCCAATACACAAATATTGATTCACAAACGTCCATAGTTCTTTATAATATTCATAGTGCCATAATGTACTCACTGTTCTATAACTTTTACAAAATTGTTGCCATATTACATATAGCTTATGTCAGTATATACATTTCGACATCACAATTCTTTATGGCTACAAGGTGTTCTATTGCATGAGCATACTGCAGTCTTTAGTATCAATTCTTTGTTTTTTTAACATTTGGGGCTGTTTGCAATTTTTTATTGGCTTCAGCTGTGTTTAATGAACACCCCTGATTTTTCCCTTGGCATGAATCTCCTAGTGCTGAATGGGGGTAAAGGGTCTGAACATTTTTCAAGTTGTTTGGAACATCGTGCCAAAGTGAATCCCGAAAACTACAACAATTTATCCTCTCATTCACAACATATAAACATGACTGCTTATCTGTATGCTTGCCAGCTAGTGATTTTCTAAAATTCTTTTTCATTAAAAAAATCTTTTCAGCTTATTAGAAAATAATGGTATTTTATTTGAACTTCTTTGGTTACAAAGAAAGGTGAAAACTTTTCAATACTCCTTGGTCACTTGAAATTTTCCTATTATGAATTGCTCGTTGCAATATTTTTCTTATCCCTTTTTTGTTTCTTTTAAAGAACTAGGATTTCTTTTCAGAGTAACTTTAAACTCATTGCAAAATTCTGTCTGTAGTGTACTAGTCCCTTACTACAGTGCTGTCCACAATGGCTTACCCTACTCTCAACAACCTATACTGCAGTCGTATGTTTGTTAGGACTCAAGCCTCCCTTCTCACATCATTACCCAAAATTCACATTTTTACATTAGTGCACATTGTTAGCCTTCTACATTGTATGGATTTGGAGAAATGACATGTATCCACCAATATAACTCACTCAGAATACTCTCATTGCTCAGAAAAACTCTGTACTCTGCCCATTCATCTCTCCCTCTCTTTACCCCCTAAAACAATTTTTTTTTTTTTACTGATTTGTAGTATCAAATATGGTATAATATCAGGGCTGGCCAAATAGCTAAGCGGAGTAAAGTGCCTGCAAGCAATCCTTTGGCTCTTGGGAGACCACAAACAGGCAGATCACTATAAGTCCAAACTAGTAGTGAGATCCTGAACACCCTATAGACCCTTCCCTAAAAGTTACAAAAAAAAATGGTGTAATATCAATCATATAGTTTATAACCTTTTAAGATTGATTCTTAAACTTAGTAACACACATTTAACTTTTCAAACCTGTCTACTGATTTGGCAGCTCATTTCTTTTTAGTAGTTTATAATGTTCTGTCTTTGGCATACCATAGTTTCTTTGTGCATTTTCTTACAGAAAGATGTCTAGGTGAACCTCCTAGTTTGGGCAGTTATAAACAAAGTAGCTATAAACATTAGCTTGCATGTTTTTGTGTGCACATCTATTTTCAAATCATTTGGGTAAATACCAAGTGTGTGCTGTTACCGAGTTGCATGATGCTCGTTTCTATTTCAAACTTAGCATTGTCTTAGTTTGGCTGCTGTAACCAGTTGCCACAGGCTGGATGCGTTTTTCTTTTATTTTTATTGCTTATACAAATTAACGAGTTTCCTTTTGGCTTGATCTTTAGATGCGAAGTCCTGTGTGTTTTCATACATTCTAGAGAGTACTCCTCTGTGAGAAGAGTAGTTGCAAAAATTCTCTCCCAGTTTGAAGCCTCTACAGGCTTATAGCTGCTTCTCTTTTTATATTTGATATAGTTGCATTTATTGTTTCTTGATATTATTTTCTGTTCTAGTGGGGTCATATTCTGGAAGCATTTGCCTGTTCCTATGGCTTCAAGAGTTTCCTCTACATTTTTTTTTAGCAGTTTCAAAGTTTTAGTGTCATACCTAGTTTTTCTATCCATTTTCAATAGGATTTTACACATGATGAGAGCTAGGGATCTACTTTTAATCTTCTAAAATTTGTGATTCAATGTTCCTTACATAATTTGATATATAGCTCATATTTTCTTCCACATATTTTTGACACTTTCACCTAGAATCAGATGGATGTAGTTGAGTGGGTTTGTTTCTCTGTCCTATATTTTATTTTATTTTTTCATTGGTCTATGTATCTATTTTTGTGAGTGAGTTTATTTTTCAGAGGCTGGGATAGCTGAGATCATGTTAGCGTAGTTGAGTCTTGGTGAAGGCTTTCTTTAGGATGAAGAGATAAATTCTTGTATCCTCACAGAATGAAGGCAAAATAACTTTCTGAGGTCTGTTTTATAATGCCACTAATCCTAATGATAAGGGCTCCACCTTCATGTTCTGATTATATCCTGAAGGTCCTGGATACTAATACGTTAGAGGTTAGAATTCCAGTAAATGTTTGTCGGAGGACACAGACAGTACGTTGCAACACTTCTTTTCTTACTATCATGAGGTTGTTATTAAGTTTTGCTCATAGTGAATTTTTCTCACTACTTTTCAGTAAAGCTAATGGTGTTTAGTGATGAAGAATAATTTAGAATTATATGCTGGCAAATACATCTGTCTTATGCAGATTTTCTTCTGTGGTATTTAATGCCTGGATGCTGGCCCAGCTTTACATGGCACTTTTGAAAGTCAGAACCTACAGCAAGAGCTTAACTGGCTGTATTTTACTCTGAATTGTGGGGAGCAGCTGAAGCTGGAAATTGGTCATATGTCAGAGGGCAGGACAAGGACACAGAGCCCAAAACAGTCAAACTACCACAGTCCTCAGAAAAGCATCCTACTTGGGCAATTTCAGTCATTAGTCGCTAGGCAACCTTGTGTCCTGTGATACTAACTTTACAAGAAATATGAGTAACTGCCCCTGCTGTTGTTGTTCAGCTCCTCTGCTTACCACACAAACAGGCCTCCACCTGAGCCCTGCTCCTTACCTCCTGTCCATCTTTCCCTCATTTCTGCTGCAGTTTCTCCTGGGGGTACACTGAGAGACCAATGAGCCATTACACTTAGTGGAAAAGAAACATACTGTGCATTAAATTTTCAGCAATTGTAGGCATTTGTATTTGTTTTTAGTTCGAATCGCTCATTTCATATACTTCTAAAGCCAAATTTCCCAAAAATTGTCTTGAAGTTTTCTTTCCTTTTTCTTTATTACTTTCTTTATTTTTTGGCGTCTTACCTCCTTTCAAGCATCTCAGCAGGATCTCCAAGACCATATGGGGGAAATGCTCGACATCTGATACAATACATTCATGTTCTCTGAAGTCAGAGAATGAACTTTAAGAAACAACGAAAGCTAAAAGTAGGAAAATTTATTAGGAACAGGGAAAGGGAATAGTAACAGTTCCTAAAATGCAGGAAGGGAATCCCAAACGGGTTGTCTGTAGTTCTCTTTTTAATATTTTTTTTTAAGATTCACAAGAGATGAGACACTTCAGCTGGTGTCTAAGTTAGTATGTTTTGATGACAGTGGTCTCACAGGGCCTAAGGAAAGAAAGGTCTTTCTTATTCAGAAGATCATAATGATATCATTTACTTTCTAAAATACACTTATGAAAATAAAATAAAATAAAATACACTTATACCCGAGAAGCACTGAGAGAGTGACCAAGAATCTGAAAAACCTGATGGGGTTTTCTCTTAAGGAAACACAAGGGGCTGGGGAGATGGCTCTGTAGAATATGCACTTCCCTGGTAAGCGCAAGGGTCTGAGTTCAATCCCCAGTTCCGCAAAAAAAAAAAAAAAAAAAAAAAAAAAAAAAAAAAAAAAAAATCAGGAAACACAATATTCTTGAACTAAAAGTTACAGTTGCACAGTACTGTGAATGCCTTAAATGCCCCTAAGCCATTTAAAAATAGCATGTGGGGTCTGTTTACTCTCAATGTCCATTCACGTTGCTGGGATAAAATATCCAGCACACAAATCAAAGGAAGAGAGTTTTATTTGGGCTCACAGTTACAATGAGTTTGTTGCACGGTCAGCTGGCTGTAAGGTAGAGACAGCATGGTGGGAGGGGCTAGTGGAGGGAGCTGCTCAGCTCCCGGAAGCCAGGAAGCAGGGAGAGAGAAGGAGCCAGGCAGGGAGGCAGACCTCTCCAGGACATGCCCCAGAAACCCCCCACTCTCGTCAACAGGGCCCCAACTCAGAAGAGCCCATTTGGATCTGCTTCACATTTAACATGGCACCCTCATGATCCATCCAGTCATCTTCCAAAAGCTTCACCTCCCAACGCATGAGCTTCAGGCAGGGGGACGTTTTAGAACTAAATCATAACATGGTTACATACTGGTATTTGCAGCATCAGCATGCCTCATTTCCCCTAGATATAATTTTCGTAACTTGGGAAATTCCTTTGCAGCATTATGATGAAAATCAATCCCTCAATTGCTGTTAGTTTTGGGTTTTTTTGGTGGAACTGGGGATTGAACTCAGGCGAGTGCTTATTCGACTGAACCATCTCCCTCGCCCCTTGTTAGTCTTTTTTATTCTCTTTTTTCTTTCAAGGGAGACAAGCTGGTTGCTATGGTTTGGATACAGTTTAAATTTATCTCCCATGTGTTGGAATCATTAATAAGATGATTAATGATGGACCACAGCTAAGTTACATTTCCTGAAAGAAGTATTGTAGGAGGATAGCAATGGCCCTCTCTCTTGTGTTATCAATGAACTTGTCTCTTGTCTTGTTCTCTAGTGTGACAATGTGAAAAAATGATGGAACCTTTATGATGTGGAAAATAGGGGAACATAGGTAGGTCACTGGGTGTGTTGCCCTTGGAAGGGTACTTCTTGTAGGACCCTAGGTTCTCCATAAAGATGATCTCTCTTTCTCTCTGTCTCTGTCTCTCTCCCTCCTATCATAATGATGCCATCTTCCTAAGTAGTGATAATTAGAAACTAGCACCATGCCCTTCAACCTCCAGACATATTAATGAAAAATATGTCCTTTATAAAGTACCCACCTCAGGTGTTTCATTATTGTAACAGAAAACAAATGAAGCCAGAGCTAACATGTAACTTTGTTCATTTCTATAAGCAGCCCTGGACTTTGAGCCAGATGTCCCGGGGTCACACACTGGCTCTTGCAGCTCATAATAAATATGGGAAGAAGCTCATGTACACTCCTTTCTACTCTGGTCTTATTCTGAAAGGGCCATGTACCTTCATTTTATTATGTTCTTTCCTTATACGCAGCTTCCTTCTGTCCCCCTAATGTTAAAAAAGATAAGAAGTTTGGAATGATTAGTCAAGCTACAAGAAGAGGTTCCCAAGAGTCTGGGAAAACATCAGAAATGACACTTGCTCCTCTATTCAAGTACAGATATGAAAACCATAGACCCCTTTGTTAGAAAAATGGAGATGACATGGTTTTAGGATGTTCTATCTGTCTTTATTTTGCCTTTCATGGTTGACCATTTTATCTTGAGTGTGGTTTATCTCAATGTATTGGTTTAATAGTCAAAATTAAAATGTTGTCAATTAAATAAACTCATGATCTTCTTATAAGAAGATGGAAAGGAGAAAATGAAAAGAGTGTATATTTTGTTCACTTTCTTTTCTTTTTTGGTACCAGGAATTGAACTCACGACCTTGCACTTGCCAGAAAGGTATTTACGCCACTGAGCCATCTCCCCAACTATGTTTTGTTCAGTGAAAATGTTTTCATTTCTAAAATTTCCTGTAAGATTATCCTAGAAACATTTGTTTAGAATGTTTATCAAAGAGAAACAAGCTTTTTTTTTTCTAGAGGAGCTCAAGCTTTTCCTTTCTTCCCCCCACCCCCCTAAAAAACGTACTTTTTTTCAGTTTTGGCAACTTTGGAGGTCAAGGGTTATAGTGATCTCATTTTTCATGTGGTTAAAAAGGAGCTTCACCCTCCCTCATTATTTATTTTCAATGCATACATTTATTTCCTTCCAGCAGATTCTCAACTCTTGGCTGCTGTTGAAATAGTTCTGGGTAAAAGAAAGACCTGATAAATGGAGAGACCCAGAGTGCAGCACCGGTGCCATCATTAACACTGGCTGAGGCTGGTACCCTTAGGAGCCATTTGTTACATTTACAGGGGAGAAAGCTGCTATCCCTTTAAAAGGCTGTTATCACACCTTCAAAGTTGTTCTTTTTGTTTCTGCTAGAACTCCTTTGGAGATGTTTATAAGGAACCAGCAAAGTTTATCAAGCTGCTCTGACACATTCTTTTGAGCATCCTAGAGTAATGTTGACTCATTTTAATACAAAATTTAGCAAGCCCCCAAACTTGCATGTCAGCTGTCTTTCCATTTTTGACCATATGACCTATGACCTTAAACTGAGCACACTCAAAATGTGCATCCCGGTACACAAGCTTTCTTATATGAATATGTAGAGGCTCCCTAGATTAAATTTCCATGCTTCCATTGTTTGAGGGGAACACTGCTCTGCAAATAGCCTCAGAACTCTTCATCTTCTTATCTCCTCATGCATTTTAGCTTTGCACTAAGATGTGACTCCATTACATTTGGTTAGAGAATGAACGTTTCAGATCCAAAATCCTTGAGGGACCCATATCTGAGCACCCAGTGGTGCTCTGGATGGGATGTGCAGCCTTGTGTTATAATAGAGTCTCAACATATATTGAGCTTTTAGCAAGAAAGCCTGTGTCCTTGAGAGAGAGAAAAGATCTTGTGAAATTGGGACCAAAGGCAGTAGTGTACATGGTTTTGAGAACCCCCCAAGACCACAGTCTGCTTGTTTGTGGAGTATACTGAAGCCATGTTTATATAATAAGTTAAAAACAACCCGAGCTCAGGAGCAGCTGCTCTACAATTCTAGAAATGCCTGTCCTAAGATCTCAGTGAGACCCCATGGTGAAGTAAGATGAGTACCAAGTCAACATATCACTGGGTGTGCTTCTGAGGCCATTCCAGCTAAATGACTTCTTTAACCCTTGTATTGTTTATGTGATTGCCAAACTGGTCTGTATCTACTCTTGGTGTGACCTTGCATGTGAAGGACCAGAGTTGAATGAGGTCTTTACTTTGATTCCACTAGTAACTCCATTAAAAACAAGTCTGATCTTGTTTTCTTCATGAAAATATTATTATTACTAAATATCTTGGTTTGCCACTTTGTCTGAGTCATCCTGAAGGAATTGGTGTGAGCATCTCTTTTCATTCCCCAGTGTGTTCTGTTTTAGACAACACACTATATGATCATCTTAATGATGGATTACAAGAGGGGCCTATGGGTTGACTCAGACTTATGTGCATACTCTTAGTCAGATTAGTGTTATCAACAAGGGTGGTTGTAAATACTAGGCAAGATATGCACCCTCACTTTCCTCATAGTTCTTGCTATTCCCTGATGTCAATTCCTCTACATGCATGCTGCATGACAGACCTGGTCTTCTTTTGAGTATACAACCTTTAGTCTTTATGGAGAATCTGTATGGCTTTGTTCTCAATCTTGACTAATCGGTCTATGTATGAGACCTGGTGAGCTGGAAAGATAGGAAATCTGTGGGTGGCACCCCAAACTGAGGAATGGCTGGCATAGGATGTGGCTGAATGACCATTTGGAATGAATTTAAAGGCCTCTTTTAGTTGCAGTATTTTGAAAACAAAGTAAATCAGAGTGAGAAAACAAATTGTGTTCTGTCCTGTATATGATATATGATAGCTATTGAGTGTTCAGTACAATTTGAAATATATTATCAAAATCTGTCCTTCTACTTTACCTTCTCTGTGAAGGTCCCAGAATAGAGGTTTACTTTCCTAATTACCCTGACTTGAATCAATCATGATGATCAAATGATATGAATTGTGCTGCACAGTTTAGTCTAGGTCCAGGCTTGGCAAACTGCCGTTTTGGCAAATAAAGTTTTATTGGAACAGAGCCATGCTCATTTGTTTACCCATAGTCTAAAGCTGTTATATGCTACAATGGCAGATGTAAACAGATGCATCAGAGCTGTGAGACTTGCAACGTCTCAGAAGTTTATTGTCTGGCCTTCTATTGAAAAATGTTTATCTACAGATTCCATACTATGCCATAGACTCTCTTCTTGGAAAATAGCATTGGAGTTGACTCTTCTGGGGTTACATAGGCTAAGAGAGGTAAGTCTTTCCTAAAATGTTCCACCGAAGAACCCTTCTCCACAAGAATGTTGGGAGACAATACCAGGCACTCGTTTCATAAGCATTACTCTTTAATGTTTCAGTATTAGTGGATAAGACCTAGGGATTCTGTGTGGGAGGTTTTCTAAGAGCTTGTTGGATTTTCCTAATTCTGGGAAAGCTGGCATGGTTTTAAGCTTAAGTAGCAAAGTTTGCATTACAGATTACAATAATTATATATATATATATATATATATATTTTTTTTTTTTAATGTCTTTTTGAGACAGGGTCTCACTATGCAGTTTAGGCTGTCCTTCAGCTCACTTTGTAGCTCAAGCTGGTCTTGAGCTCAAACAATCCTCCTGCCTCAGCCTCCCAAGTGCTGGGATTACAGGCATGTGCCACCACACCCGGCTGCAATAATGATATTACTGTATGGTTAAGTTATTATTTTGGCATTGTTTTGAATTTTAGGCACCTGTTTTGGGGTGGTGTATTGGAAAACTAATATCAGTCTAAAAATAAGTGATCAGAGAGGTGGTATAAAAGGCAGAATAAGAGAGAAACATGTCTCCTAGGTGCACATTATCGATGGTCAGTGCTTTCCTAAGTGATGTGCTTTGATAACTTGATGTAGGGACTGTCCAAGGCATGGGCCTTCTCAATATGTTAAGTATTTTGGGTAAAAGAGAAAACACATGCTAATTAAAACCTGGCAAATGTGTTGGAATATAATATACAATTGTACAAATTTCCTGACCTGGTGAAACAATAATTTGAAAATAAAAAGAGTTAAGAGGGCATTTATCAAAAAATAAGTCTATGCTTAGTTAAAATAAATAAGCAAACATGAATATGAAACACATGTACAATGCATGGAGAATGGGAAGACTAGGTTTAATGGAGTCCATAAGAGAAACATATGTGGGCACTGGGGACGTAGCTTAGTTGCACAAGTACTTACCTGGCAAATGCAAAGTTCTGAGCTTGATTCCTGGTTAAAAGAAAAGAAAAGAAAAAAGAATCACCTGTATTATTTAATGGCCCACAGATTCTGTGTGACTAAACAGAATAAAAATTTAAAGGTAATGGTGAGGAAAAGCTATGTTTTCAAAATATGGTACTGAACCAATGGAGTAGCCAAATGGAAAAACAAATGAACTTTGCCCTTCACCCACACCATACACAAAATATGCTCCAGATGGGTTGCATTTACATGCATAAGGCAAATAATAGAGCTTTTAGAAAGCAACAACTCTAGGGATATTTTCATGACCTTGAAGTAGCAAAATATTTTTTCCCAGAATACAAAAAAAGCAAAGACTGAAGGAAAAGCATGGAACATCTTAAAACTTAAGAAATTGTATAGCAAAAAATTCAATCTCTCTCTTTTCTCCCTGCCCCTGTCTGTTGACTCGACAAACAACTCATCCAGAAAAATGAAATGAAGTACCGCGAGTCATTAAGGAAAACACAAAAACTTAACAGAAAGATGAGAAAAATTATATGAGCAAGTAGTTCATAAAAGATAACATCCAACTGGGAGTGGTGGCACATGCCTTTACTCACAGCACTCCCTCAGGCTGAAGCAGGAGGATCACAATATCTAGACTCACCTGGGCAGTTTAGTCAGTTAGCAAAACCCTGTCTCAAAAATAAAAAAAAAATAAAATAAAATAAAAGGACTGCAGATATGTAGCTCAGTGTGAAGGCCCTGGCTTCAATCTATAGCACTGGGGTAAAAGTAAATATACAAATTACCACTAATTATCTGAAAAAGTGCTCATCTTCATTAGTTAAAAGGAATACATAACCATTCCCTCCAGTACTGCTAAAACCTAGAGATCTGTCAGTACCAAGTATTCCTTAGAATGTGAGACAACACTGTTATGTGGAGTATAACTTGATACATTGTCTTATAAAATACTGTATTGTATCCACTAAAATTAAACATACACACACATACATACATAAACACACACACATGGAAAAATCATGGGAAGAAGTTATGGTTCAGAAAAGTTGAAGAGGGTCTCTAGGTTACTTTTCTGTCATTGCTGAGACAAAATACCTGAGACAAAATGCCCAAAGTTAAGGAAGGAAAGAATTACTTAGCTCCCAGTTGTGAAGGTTTCAGTCCATACTCCGAGGCAGAGAGACCATGGCAGAGGGCAACAGGTTGTGGCAGCAGAAAACAGCAAAACCAACAAGAGCCAAAAGGGAGAAGTGGCCGACGGCAAGCCTTTCCCTCCCTTATCTTGTACAGAGGCTAGCCCCCCCAGGGGGTACGCAGCCCTCACACCCAAAATCTCAGCATTGGGTCGAGAATCAATCAAAAACTCTAGGAGCCTGACCCCACGACTGCACGAGGTTCTGGTGGGACATCTGAACACAACCTGCAACAGTCTGTCTACCCCTGTACATTGTTTTGTGCAAAAGGCATTTTAGTTCATCTGCAAGGGTCACCAAAGTTCTAACAGTTTCAGTATCGCTGGAAATTTCAGTTCCAAGTCTCTTGCAAAATAAACTCTTAGCTGTGAGCCCCTGTACAAATGAAAAGTTAAACCCTTCCAACACTCAATGGCACAAGATAAACATTACCATTCCAAAAGGTACAACCAGTAGCATACATAGCCTTGGGACCAAAGCAAGTCCAAAACCCACCAGCTCCAACATTAAGGCTCGTAGTTCCATGTCCAACATCTGAGGCAATCTGTGGCAAATTTATGGTTTCATATGGCTCCACCTCTATGGTCTCACTATATAGACTGGACTCACAGTAATCCTCCTGTTTTGAGCTTCCCGAGCATTAGGATTAGAGGTGCTCACCACCATGCCCCATCTCAATCACCATCTCAGTGCGCCACCGGGTGGTGGGGGGATAGCATGGCAGGGCCAGGATTGAACCTCTGCCCTTGCATCTGCCTAAGCAGGAGTTTTAGTCCACTGAGCTCTTTGCCAGCTGTATAAGCAGTTTTAAAGCAAAAGCTTATTTACAAAGAAATTTGTTCACGGCACATAAATCGAAGAATCTCCATTAATAGGCAGAGTAAGATTAAAGTTCACTAAAGAATGTAGGGACTGAAGTTGTTGAGAGAGGAAGTCAGTTTAAACAAGCTAGGAGAAAAGGACCATGAATTTAGAGAAGGACCGTTATAACCTGGAGGTTAATTTTAACAGTAATGGGCTGTCTAGGGCTGGTTAAGGAGATGAAACTGTAACTAGGCTAAGGAGGAATCAGAACGTTACCATGCATATTTTGACTGCAGTTGCTGAAGGAGACTGATGGGAAAAATGACTTTCACTGTGCACCCGGTAGACAGCTTTCAGTTGAGTGATTGCCCTATCCAGAGGATGCTTGTGCTCCTGGACTAGGAAATCACCGTGCATGTCAAAAAGAGTAGCAAGTTCCAGGGATAATGAGCTCTCCACATATCGTCCAGGCAGGGTACCAGTGTTTGGCCACAGATGATTCTACATAGGAACTGATCTTCAAGAAACAGGCTTAAAGTAAGTGCCAGGGAAGTGATTAGATAATAGTTTTGTTGTTTTGTGATGGTGGGAATGTTTTTTTCTCTCTCTTTGATAAATATTTTTTTTTGCTTTTATTTTATTTGGAAAAGCAAAAGCAAAAAGCAATCGCAAAAGCAAAGAGATAGGACAACATATAGCAGTAAATATGTTATGTATTTTCAAAATGAGAATAGCTAATGAACAATGGTTGTTACATTATCTTTTTTTTACATTGTATGTTTTTATCATCTGTTGCTCAGATTAACATAAATAGGTATGTGTGATTGGACAAATAATTGATCGTTAGTGCTTGCTTTCAAGAAACCTTACCTTTTCTATTTTCTTATCTTCTTTACTCTTTTAGTTTTGATGTTATTTTATTTTGAAGAGTAAAAACAGAAGCAGAAACAAATAGAAAAAAGACAGAAGCGAGGTAACATAAAACAATATATATGTTACAGATTTTTCAAAGCAAGAATAGATAATTAACAATGGTTTTTGTATTATCTATTTTCGCTGTTAAATATGTTGCTCAGATGAACAGATATAATTATGCAAGGTTGGGAAAATAATTGAATATTTTCTTGCTTTCAAGAAATCTTAATTTTTTCCTTGTCTTCTTTTATTTCAATACATTTTAAAGAGAGTATAATAATTAAGAAGACATTAGAAATGGCTGAGATGACCACACTCATAATTTCCACCAGTTTTTTAAAAATAGATATTAATGTTTAGAATTTCCAACTTGACTAACTCTGTGTACTGATATCTGTGATCTGAGCAACTACGTTGAGGACAGCAATGTGTAATAGAAAACCCATGGTTGAATACATCTCGTCTTGGTGTTCTTTGATAAATATTTGTGCAGCATGCTTTGTAAACAAATAGTTTAAGCAATTGCAGACGAATGTGAGTATGATAGAGGGCTGAACAGAATGCGGTGGAAGCATTTACCACTTATTTTACACTTGGCTTCTTGTGAAGGTATGCACTGTATATAAAAGGTTATACTTTCATGAACTATTAAATTTGTATCTCTCCTCAGTTCCTTTTGTGTCTCCATTTCATGTAAAATGGAAGAGCTTGGTTTGTGCAGTGGATGAAGTCCTTTAAGTTTTGAGTCACTCCAATGTCTGGGGCAGCAAGACAGTGAAGTGGTGGGGATGTTAGCCAGACATGTCCAGTTCCAGGAAGGCAGTATCTCAGTTCTTTTATGGCTGGCAATGCAAATTGTGCTGGCCATCATGTGTGGTGACGATATATTAGATCCCTGCAACCACCTCTGCGATGGCTTCTTTTTCATTTTCAGGTTTCAGTGGAGGTAATGATGCCTAGAAAAATTTTCACATTGGTTTTTTTGAAAAGTTCCTTAGTTCAGGCGATTGACTTTGAAGTGTTGTAATCTTCCTTTCTTTTAGTCTTACCCAAATATAAGCCCTTAGTGATGAATTCACTATTACATAGACAAAATGTATAAAATGGAGCTCAGTAGTGAGGCAATAGAAATCAATACAGATTCCTCAAACTTCGGATGGCTGGCTGGTGGATGAAAAAGTGTTCTACATTACTGGTGAACCAGGAGATGCAAACCAAGACCTCAGCAAGGTACTGCCTCACACTCTTATCAAAAGTACTAAAGGTAACAAGTGCTGCTCAGGAGTGGAGAAAAGAAGGACCATTGCATCCTGTGGGTAGGAATGGAAATTAATGCAATCATTATGGAAACAGCACGGAACTTCCTCAAAAATTAAAAATAGAACTTCTATATGGCTCATAAACCACACACACAATATATATATATGTGTGTGTATATATATATATTTTTTTTTCTTTCCAGATGGTCCCCCAAAGCCTCATTGTCACAGTTACTCTTCTCTCGTTACTGCAACAAGTACCTGACACTCAAAATGAAGGAAGGAAAGGTTTATTTAGCTCAGTTACTGGAGGTTCAGTCCATATTCAGCTGGCTCCAAGGCAGACAGAGACGTGGCAGACAGGGCAGCAGTTCATGACAGCAGAAGGCAGCAATACAGAAGAACAAAAGGGAAGAGTAACAGCAACAGTGGCCACAGAGAGGAAGTTTGTCTACTGCATGTTGCATTCAGGCTTCCACCCCAGGCTGGGTGTAGCACTCATACCCGTAATCCCCGCAGCACGCACATCCGTAACCCCAGTGGATCATGAGTTAATCACAAACTCTAGAAGTCTGCCCCATGACTGCATGAGGCTTTGGAGGACAACTAAACACAAATCATAACACTATTGTGAAGCCTTTTATTAATATGACCTTAATCCTGTTTGCAAAGGAGACTCCTCATAATCTAACCACCTTGGAATATCTTGACCTCTTAATGTTCTCACACTGGCAGTGCATGAACTTTTAAGGGAAGACAATGAACCCATAGTGTGGTGTTGGAAAGGAAACACAAGAAGAATCAGCTAGTGAGCTTGGAGGCAAATAACTGCAGCATATTGAGTTGGAGGGAAAACTTGTTTCAAATCACCTATGCCAACTGTGTAAAATATTGTGTTGATCAAGTAGAATCAGGAATAAGAACTTACCAGAGTTTGGCAAGGGGTAATTTATTTTTGAACTTGACAGAAATAGATTCAGTATCTTGGTAGGGTCTGGGAAAAGTTTCATCTTCTACAGATGGGAAATACCGAGAAAACATATTGGGAAGAAAGCACTCTCTTGGATATTGCACCTTTTCTCTTTCTGATGAACTTTACTTTTCTTTTAGTTATAATTTTATTTTATTTTGAAGAGTAAAAGCAAAAGCAAGAACAGACATCAGAAACAAAGACAGAAGCAGGGCAACATACAACAATGTATGTGTTACAGATTTTCAAAAGAATAGCTGATTAACAATGTTGATATATTATCTTTTTTATCATCAAATCTTTTGCTCAGATTAACAGATATAGTTATGTAAGACTGGACACATGATTGAATGTTACCTCTTGCTTTCAAGAAATCTTTGTTCTTGTTTCTCTTTTTTTTTTTTACCTTTTTAAAAAAATGTGTATCTTAAGAAGAGTAATTGATATGAAATGGCACACATTTAGAAGACGAGATGAGAGGTGTTCAAGCATAGCTTTTGTATTGCACATTGATGGAGTTGCTTAGATTGTAGCTATCAGCATACAGAGTTAGTCAAGGTGAAAGAAAATTCTACACATTCACTGCTATTTTCAAAAAACTAATGGAAGTTCTTAGTACAATCACCTCAGCCATCCTGTATATATACTCACATGTTTTTCTCCTACTTTTTTTCCTATCTTCTCTCCTCTTTGTTGTTTAATCCTTAAGTTCTGTTCCTTTCCATTTTACTGTATCCGTTATACACCTTTCAGGTTTTATTTCTTTTTTCAGGTTCTTACACTAGGGAGACCATATGGTATTTATACACGTGGGTCTGATTTATTTCACTTATAAGTATAGCCTTTAGTTGCATTCACTTACCTATGGAGGCTTTGAGTTTGTCTTTCTTTATGGCTAATACTCCATTGTATAGAAAAGATGGTGGTGGAGTCAAGAGTTACTCAAGAGGAAATTAAGGTAGAGCCAGGGAAGCCAACTAACCACGAGGAGCCATGTCCGCTGCTGCTCTGGGTCTTCACCACCACCAGTGATTGGTGCCACCATATGAACCAACTCTCCCGCAGCAAAGTCCCATCTATCGAGCTGCAAATCTACACCTGGAGGGATGCAACCTTGAAAGAACTAATTAGCTTAGTAAAAGAAGTCTCCCTAGAAGCTAGAAAGAAGGGCCCCCATTTCAATTTCACAATTGTTTTTATGAATCTTAAAAGACCTAGCTATTGAGGTAAGCAGATTGGCAGCACCATGTCTGGCAGAAAGGGGACAGATGATGCCATGACTCTGCAGTCACAGAAGTCCCCAAAAGGTGATGACTTGGACATAGCAGTTACCCTCCACATCAGGCACCACCTCCTTCAGGGTGTATGAGACCATATTAAATTTTATCTACTCTCTCTAAGCTCTCTATTATACTCCCAAAACTTCCACAGTAATTTACATATTAATTATTTAATTTATATGCTAATTTGTATTTTTTCTTTGCCTTTTTTTTCTGCTGGCTCAGCCTGCCCTGAGGGCCAGGCTGGCGTGGCATGCGATCAGTCCCAGTCTCCTACACCTGCCTAAGCTTGCCTAGGGAGGGGCTTTTGACAGCTGAGCTACCTTACCAGACCTCCATGCTGATTTAAATAGAACTTGAATCTTCACAGTTTAAAGTTTCCTGGCCTGATAAATGGGATGTCCTTCCCTATTGTGAATTCTTTTTATGTTGTTTGATATTTTGTTATGGGTTTATGCACATGAAGCTTATGCTTAATTAAGCATTTGATGTTCTTTGTATTTATCATAGATGAGATACTGTCCCAAAAGATAATTAATGCTCTTGTGCAAAAAAAAATGGTTGTTGATATTGTGTCTATCTAATTTGCTGAACCTTTTTATCAGTCTAGTTGTTCTTGTTTGACTTTCTTAAATTTATTCCATACATCTAAAAGCAGCATGTATTCTCCTCCCTTCCTTAGAACGTAGATCTCTATCTGTCCTTGTTTTCACCCTTTGACAGGGCAGTACAGCAAGTGCACACGCCCTTGGATATGCTGCGAATTGGTCTTCTAATATTAATCTGATTTTAATGAGAATTTAATTTCATGTTTGCTGTAGTTTGCTAACAGTTGCTTTTTATTAAATTAGGATTTTTTTTCCTTCTAATCCTGGTTTACTGTAGGTTTACTATTTTTTTTTATCCTTCTATCCCCTTCTTTTCCTTTTCTTTCCCTTGCCCTCCTTTTACAGCTTTTTGAGATCTAGTTCACATCTCACACTATTAACCTGTTTCAAGTTACAATTCAATGGTATGAAACAATTAACGCAATTAATTTCAGAACACTTTAATCATCCTCCAAAATGAGCCCTAAATCACTCATCTCCTACTTTCCAGCTCCCTTTTACCTTATCTAGGCATCCCTACTTTATTTGTTGTTTTATCTATTCCAGGCATTTCTTTTCTTTTCTTTCTGGCCAGCTCAGCCCACGCTGAGGGTGGGGCTGGTGCAGCATGTGGTGCCAGGGATCGGACCGTGATCCCTGCACACTTGCCTAAGCTTGCTTAAGCGGGCGCTTTAGACCGCTGAGCTATCTCACTGGCTCAATTCCAGGAATTTCACATAGTGGGAACATGCACTGTTCGGTGTTTTCTAATGTGTTCCTTTGTATTATTATGTGTTAATAATAATGATGTTCTAGGGGCCAGGGGGGATGGCTCCGTAGAATAAGCACTTCCCTGGCAACTGCAAGGGTCTGAGTTCAATCCTTGGCTCTACCAAAAGAAAAAAAAAACCAAAAGATGTCCTACGAGGTATGAAAAGTAAAGCCACATTAATAGGCTGACCTGTAAAAGGCTCAAGTCAACAACTTCTGACATTGCCATTCCTATGGATAATCCACTTCTATTATGGACTACTGGACTATTTTGGATTATTTTGCTGAATTCACACACCTACAATGTTTAAATGGCAATGGAATACCTATCTCTGGCAAAACTAAACAAAAAAAGGGGATACAAATGAAGGGCCATTTTGTATCTGTATATACAAAATAGTTAGGATAGATATACAGCTACTTTGTCTTAATTCACTAAGAAGAAAGATTTGTCCTAATAGTGTTTGTGGACAGGATATCATGTCTGCTTCTTTTACTATGAATAACTACTATGAATACAACAATATGCAATGTATGAAATATTGAAACTGTCCTAATTATTGGTCTGGACACTGTCTTATTGCTATTTTGTTTCTCAATAAAATTAACTAAAAAATAATAATAATGATGTTCTAATAGTTATATTCACCTTGGAGAGCTGATTTATATTCTTTTGAAGAATATAATATTTTACAATTTACTCGTGTGATAGTACATATCAGTACTTAACTACTTTTGTGGCTGAATAATATTCCATGATATATCACAATTTATTTATTTATTAATAATGTTATTGAGAAACAAGTAGCAATGAGACTATCACAATTTATTTAACCAATCATCCTTTGATGGATATTTCAGCTGTTTACATCATTTGAATGGTGAGAATAATGTTTTCATGAACATTCATGTAGAAGATTTTATGTGGACACGTTTTAATTTTCTTTGGATGTGTATATAGGAACAGAGTTATTTGGTCAAATGTATCCTTACATTGATTGTTCTGAGAAAGTAGCAAACTGTTTTCAAAAGAGGTTGCAAAATTTTATATTACCTCCATAAGTACATGGAATTCCGGTTTTTCCACTATCTCACAAATGCTGTTAATTATCTAACTCTTGATTAGAGTCATCCTAATGAGTATGAAACCGTATTTGCTGTGCCTGTGATTTGCATATTCCTGATGACTAACGATGCCCAGAGTGTTTTCGTGTTCTCAATGCCATTTTCACCTTTGGAGAAATGTTATCAAGCCTTCTGACTACTTTGGAATTAGGTTATCTTTTTTATTATTACGTTGTAAGTGTTATTTTTCTTTTTATAGTCTCAACACAAAATGCTTATCACATATGCGATGTACAAATATCTCTTACTCCTTGATTCTCTTGTTCACTTTCTTGTTAGTATCCTTTGAAGCACAACATTTTTATGTATTTACCACAGGGTCTACAGGGTCTCACTACACAGATTGGACTTGTAGTGATTTTCCTGTTTTCAGCCTCCCAAATGCTGAGATTATAGGAGCAAGCTACTATGCCCAGTCTCACTCGCAGCCTCAGTGTGCCCCCAGGGATTGGGCCTGTACAGCATGCCAGGGATGAAGCACAACTTTTGATGATTTTATTCAGTTAGATCTTTTTCCAGTACTTATATTTTTAGCGATCATTTTTTTTTTTTTTTTTTTTTTGATGAGCCCAAGGTTGATTTTAAAGAGCTGCTACTGATTACTTGTATGGGTATAATAGTTTTTTCTAAATAAATGACTGATTAAAAAAAGTACTCCAATAGCTAAAAAACCATTCTCTAACTTAATCCATTTTCTCAGGTGTAGGTGCACTGGGGAAGTTTGCATTTGCTCTCTGAGCACTGAGGAATGCTCATTGTGTGATCCTGTGTGTCACTAAGTCACAAGTATCCAATAATGACAGTTCTGCTTACAGAAGAGGACTTTCAGTGGTGGGGAAGTGGACTTATTCCTGGGAGAGCTACTGGAGCTTGTTTCTGAGGCACAGGCATTTTTTTATCTGCTGAGGTCACTATATTTTGAGACTCCTGACTGTTTTTCTATTGCTTACATCCTTGCCATGACTACTTTCTGATTAACACAGAGAAAAAGTAGAAAAATTGGTTCCAGTGCAGCACGGAGAGCAAGCATCCTCCTAAATGGCCAGGGTGACTCTCCTACTTCTTCTGTTATGGGGATGTGGGCCCTGCAGCATCCTCGGGACAGCCTTCTCCCTTTCTGCACATATTCTGAGCTGTGGTTTCTACTTTTTGTTGCTGCTTGTTTATATAGGGTAGATCTAATGCTGTCTGTTGTGTATCACTGAAGAAATTCTGAATATTTTTGGTTCACTGATTCATTTATATGTTGTATTTTCCCCAACAGTGTTAAAATGCAGCCCACATCTGAACAACTAATTTGAAGACAAATTATGTAATACATCAACTGCTGATGAATTTCTATCATTTTGCTTAGTGAGATTCTGAACTTTTAATTTATTTTTTGTTTGTGTGTGGGGGGTTAAAAAAACTACCTTACACTATCTTTAATAAAAAAATCATCTGTTCTACCTTCTTTCTCTTCTTTTATTAATTCTTGTATTACATAGTGTTGTCTTCAAATTTGTCCTTTAAAAAAAGGTCTGGGATATCATGAGTTACGTATTATACTCTGTTACCATTCAAACAGGTTGGTTTCTACAAAATAGAAGTTTTAATCAAAACCACTTTGAGGATCTTCATGTCAGGTGGCTCTTTAGCACTAAGAGAAATAAAGTGGATTTGACATATCAACTTTACCTGTGACATTTCCACTATGTTGTTTTAGGAATGTAATCAAGAAATCTCTCATATTTCATTTTTTTTTATATTGGAATTTTCCTGTAAGGGCAACTAAAACATGTAAGTTTGATTATCAACACTTTCACATCAAGGAAAATTCCAGACTTAATGTTTTGGATTTCTGGTTGCAACTGGGTGTGGGGAAGCTTAGCAATGAAAGGAATATTCTCTCAAGCGTTGAAGTACTGATATCAAAGGAGAGAAATTTTGCCTTATGGCCAATTTGCATTTCCTGAATTGGGACACCACCCCACATAATATGTGACAAGTTCAAACATGCAACTTACTGATATTAAACTTTATTAAACTGATAAATATTCTTTATGTTGTTCAATAGTCAGATTATTAAACTTTATAGCATTTACCAAATAAGTAATACAGGTAGTTTAAAGACCCCCTCCAACTTATCTTCTCCTAATCCCACATACTCTTAATCTCTTCCTTAACTATGAATACTCTCTCTTCGGTTGTCATTTATTAAAAAAAAATCAGAATAGGCTTCTGTCCTGCTGGATGAAAGTTTAGTATTTCTGAATAGGGAATATTATGGGATGATGAGGACAGTAGCTTAAGCCTAGATATCCCCTTGTCCTGACATTTTCTGAAGTTGCCTAATATCTAAACATCAGTAAGTCTAATATCTTCAATACCTGAACATCAGTTAGACTGTGTCAGTCCTGAACAAAGCATAAAGTTCTATATAAATAGTTTGCAGATTTCCTGAGGAAGCTGAGACATCCCACAAATCCATCCTGACCACCTGCCACTCCTAACCTTAGCTAACTTCCCCATTTGTCTCTTTTCGACATCTCACAACTGGTGTATTTTGGCTGATTTTTCTATTCCAGATGTTGTGAGCTCCTTTCTTAACTTTCTCCAGGTATAACTAAGCATATCTCAGTAAATACAAGCTTGTCAAATATTTTGTGGATGGCAGACTGCTGCTTTCCGTAATATCATTCTTTTCATCATAATAACAAACCACATATTTCAATGAGGCATGTACATGAAGTTAAACTCACTGTGTCTGGGCCAGAGAAATTTAAATTGAAGTGAAGAGGCAGTGCACACAAAATTAAGGCTATATCCTTGAAAGAACATTATTTCCATTCTTTCTTGACCCACTAGCTGTATGTAGCTGTGTTGGGGGGCATGAGAATGGCTGCCTTAGGAAACAAGACAAAAGTCATACACGAAGGACTGAAGAACAAAAAGATGAAAGGATCCCAGATCTCCAAAATGCTGGAGTTCCCATACCAGCATGGGCTAGTTAAACTTGATTGAAATGAGAGTGCATTAAACTATCTTTTGGTTTAGCCTGCTGAGCTTTGGAGATCTGTGTTTGGAGAGTACAAAAGTGAGTAATGGAAGCAAATTTGGGGTTGTTCAGTGAATCTCTGAAAAGATAGTAAAACAAGGGGATATGTAAAGTCTTCACCAGCACTTCAAGAGCACAGAGTCAGACATCGGGAATTCTGAGCTGAAAGAAAGAGTTTCTGGGATCTTCATATAAATTTGCTCTTATTAGAGTTGCATACGAACTATAATAAGAAGCAACAAAAGGAATTCCTTTCAGGCAAACACTGTAGAATAGCTAAGCATTCAAATAGCTACTATATTGTTATTATTAGACAACTTTTAGAACTGTCTTAAAACCATATGTATAATGCATAAAATAAAATCTACCTTATGAATTAAAAGTCACACCTCATTTGGACATATATTGGGATCACCCAACTTGATCTGCTTCCTAAATCATCAGGTTTAGCTCTGCCTAGCCTTTGGCTATTTCTAAAAGTCAAATTACCATGGACTAGGCTGTAGGTCTGCTTGAATGAGTGAGCCACAGTTCTGAAATTACGTTAAGGGGGATTTTATAAGTGGTAAAATGGCAAGCTCACCAAAGGAAGTGTTTTTCTTTCCCAAAGCAGGAGGAAAGGGTATTGGAGGAGACTTAACTCTATTCTGGTTACCATCCTGATCCTAATGCTAAAGCTTAGGGTGTACAAATTACCTTGGATCTGGTTGCACTTGGAATTTAGGTTTCGGCAGGTGGTCAGTGAGCAGCGACATTTCACGCCAAACCTGAACAGGTCTGTAACGCTGCCCTAGAAAGCAGCTTGCCTATAAATATTTCACTCAGAGTCAGACAAAAGCTGGATGGATGTGAGGCCACTACAGACACAAAGCAGATAAATTCCTGCTTAACATGTACCTGATGCTTTATGATTTCTGCCCAAGTTCAGATTTCCTGGATCAAATGTTCCCAAGACCTGCGAGGTCAGGTGGTCTCAGAGCCATAAGTTAAGCTTGGTATATACTACAAAGAAGCCACCCCATCCGGGTGCGACCACTCTGAGGGTGAGTGTTAATCCCAATCTGATTTCACGTGAGTGTGCAACAGCTGTTGGGAACATTAGCACTGCCATCTGTGTCCAATGGAATAATTTCCTACCACTCAGCCTCATATGGCCCCAAAGTTAATTTAGTGCATATTGGGAAATTCCTGAAACAACATGAGACTTAACACCATTTTCCCATCAAATCTGTGGCATTTTTGTTGATGTTTAGAGAGGCTATAGAGGTGTGAAACTGCAGGGCTAGGACTGGAATGGTTTATTCATAAAATCTGGGACCCTTGGGTTTTTTTTCCTCTCGAAGGTAAATTCCTGTGTTTTTCCAAGAATAAATCCAATGCCATACTTGGGGTAAAATTGTGGCTGAACAATAGGACTAAGCTCTGTTTTGATTCATGGTTGTTTTCTATTCAAATTTGATGGTGCAGAAGCACCCAGAAGGTATTTGCAAACTGATCATTTGGCTACGAAAATAATCTCAAGGCAAATTTATAGTCAGTGATCTCACTTACAGAAAGGAAAACTAAACAATTCATCAAAATGCTGAAATGCTGAATTGCGGTTAGTGTTCTCTGACCTCCCCCAGGGCAGAGTTCATCTTCCCCCAAATTGTCTTCTTTGTTTTCCTAAACTCTTCATCCAGTTCATCCAACATAGAGAAAATATCTGCTAAGGGCTGGAGTGTGGCTTAGTGGTACAGTACTTACCCAGCATGCACAAAGTTCCATCCTGGGCGTTGCAAAATAATAATAATAAAAAAATAAAACGACAAAAAATTTGCTGGAACAAGGATGCAGCTCAGTTAGCACAGCACCTGCTTAGCGAGTGAGAGACCCTGAGTTGGATTTTAAATATTGCAAAAAAAGAAAAGGGAAACTGTTTGCTGAAGCTGATTTATATTCACATGTGAGTAAGGGATTTGACCTAAAGGATAGGTCACTGATTTGCATTTTTTAAATAGTGATGTTCAGTGCTTAATCTGAATTTAGCAAAGCTGACTTCTATTAGTTGTAGAATTGATTGATTCTTTGATAAAACTTTTCCAGATGATCAGGACAGGGTAGGACTACTGACTTCTTATATTGTCACTGTCCTTTTCTTTAAAAGTATTTTTATTTGTATTGGTTTCTTGATTTAGGTTATTAAAGCTGTTTGAACATAACTATTGGACACAAAAAATTTTATAGAGGCAACTGTTAGGATAGCCTTTTCATGTTTGATTTAGTATATTTATAGCCCTTTTAAGAAATATAAAAGTGGAAATGTTGATTTGTTCATCTACTGTGATAGTAAGGTTTATGCCTGTACATATCTAAATTCTATGTGTAGCTTTTCCACAGGACTAACTATATAATATTAACTATCTAGAGGAGTAATGAGAATCTCCTAATCTTTGCCTGATATCTTACTTTGCCTTCATTTCTCACTTTCATGAGTAAGACTAGGCCAGACCTTTTCTCAGGGATACGCAGTTATTACAGCTTCCTGGTTAGATTTTTAATTTCAGATTCTATAGAGAATCAAGTTTATGGCACGGGGAGATGGCTCAGTAGAATAAGCGCTTCCCTGGCAAGCGCAAGTGCCTGAGTTCAATCCCTGGTTCCACACACACACACAAAAAGATCAAGTTTACTTTGTTGGGACTATCCCTGAAAGATGACCCCTCAAAAGGTTGTGGTTTTAACACCTCGACTTGAGCCTTTTAAAGAAGAAGGAATAGCAAATCCTCATGATAAGGAACATACCTTGTTCATCTCTGCATTGTCAGAGTCAAGCATACTGCTGGGTATTGATATTCAGCGAACAAGTTAATGTATATCTTCCTTCATATCTGTAAGCAAAGGGAAGGACACCATAGGCAATGAAATTCATCGGTATGATCTGCTAATCTCAGCACACCATGCACCTGTTTAGTTTGTTTCTTCTTGCTGGGACCCAGTACCCAACAATGACAAATGAAAAGAGGAAGAGTTCATTTTGACTCATGTTTTTTAGAGGTCTTGGTCTACAGTTGGCTGGCTTCAGGGCAAAGACAGCACGGTAGAAGGACACAAGTTGCTCACATCGTAGTGGTGGGAGGCAGAGAGAGAAAGGAGAAGGGCGGGAGGGATGTTCCCCCTTTTAGGTACTGCCTGTGACCTGCGTCTTTCAACAGACCTCCTCTCAGTAGCAAATCAGCTGTAGCACCTGGGGTTTAAATCACTTTCCGACCTCCCCAAGTATGTGTTCACGAAGCTCTTGGGGGAACATCTAGGCAGAAACTATGAGAGTGCCCAATGGTTACTGAGGGTGAAGGATGTGAGACTAGGATTATTTTCTAATTCAAAAGACAACCCCTACTTGACAAAAATAAAAAAAAGCACAAGGCAAAACCAGGTTCAAGATTTCAGGTACAAGACATGCCCTATTGCTTCCTCAGCCTGTTGTGCCTCTGGAATCACAGAACAGAGGAAGGCAGTGGAAAGGAACTGTCTCTCTTTTGTAGCCAGGTTAAGGGCACAAATAGGAAACTGAATGTTCTAGCTATGATTACGATGAAACCTTCTCAAAGTCTTAGAATTTGGAGTGTTATTTGGAAGATGATGTCCCTTGCTGCAAAGAGTCTCTGAAGACATTCATTCATTCATTCATTCATTCATTCATTCATTCATTCATTCATTCAATAAATCATTTGGTAATTTATACAAATTATATTCATTGAATGAATGACCATTATGAAAGAGAGGCCATCATGTTTAGAATCTTTGAATTTGAAGCATGTAACTGTGTTTTTCCCCTGGAATTTTAGCAAACATGATATGGTCAATACCATATTTATCTACTTTAGATGGTTATAGATTCAGTACAGTTCAGTGGCAGAAGCCCACTTCTATACATTGTCAATGTCTTACACTGGGCTTCTTCCTTAGTCCTCTACCTCAGTGTCCTCATTTGCTGGGCTATTAGTACTCTCCTCATAGTGTTGTTGCCAGAATTAATTTACTAAGCACAGGCAATCTGCATAATTATAGCACTTAATACATACTGAGTGCCATCATTATAACAGATTTTAATATTAAAATATTGCTGATAGTTTGACCTTGAATAAAGTATCTAAACTCCGCAAGTTTTTGTTTTGTCACCTACAAAACAAAAATAATATCTTCACAAAAATATGGTTCCAATGAAACAACATATGTAGATGTACTTTATAAACAACAGTCACATAATCTTTAAAAATATTTTCATTTTATTAAACTCTTAAGAGACTTGTAACACACTGTCTTTGTTCAATTTCCCAGATCACATATTCAGAGATGGAGGCAGAAATGAATATGAAGTTCACTTGTTTGGCAAAGGTGACAGATATTTCTCATTTCAGCACTATTACACTATCTAGCATAGCAAAGTGGATCAGAAAGATAGTGCTGGGTATTTAACTCAGTGATGCAACACCTGCCCAGCAAATATGAGTTGCCTTCCATTACCAAAGGCAAGCCAAAGCGAGACACACCAAATAAAAACCTGATGAGTATTCTAGAAAGAGGCAATGGATGCTTAACACTGGAACATAACAAAATTTTATGACAAATGGTGGTTATTATTTGTCTGAAGTAAATTCAATTTCTGTTGCTTGCAGCAACAGAAAGGTACCCTAATACATGATTTATTTCATCTTTTTTTAAAATATATTTTAGGGAAGGGTCTACAGGGTGTTCAGGGTCTCACTACCAGATCGGACTCATAGTGATCCGCCCATTTGTAGCCTCCCATGAGCTGGGATTACAGGCGTGCACCACCATTGCATCTCAGTTGTCATCTCAGCATGCCCTGGGTGTGGGACCTGCACAGCAGGCCTGTGGATCAAACTCCTAGCCCCTGTTCCTTGCAAGTGCTTTAATCTACTGAGCTATTTGGCCAGCTCTATTACTCTGTCTTTTATAGGTAAGTAATTTTACTGTCATAAGAGCTTTGACTGACATGCATGTATGAGACATGATTTGGGGAACTATCTTCCCTACAGGAATTATAAGCAGAATAAATAACTATGATTTTAAGATTAAAAAGGAAAGGTAGATGAGCTGCAGTGTGGTGAGCAGAGATATTAAGTATCAGGTGTCGAGGTCAGGGGAGCATTGGGTAGGAGTGGACTGTGTAGGGACGCTGCCAGGACTTCAGTTTTCACTTGGAGTTAGGAAGACACTGGGAACCACCACATAAGATATAATACCGACATGGTTCTTTCTCATGCCCTGGGTGTGTTAGCTCTTAAAGAACTTCCAATCTGTGCATGATCCAGGCCTTTCAGCTCTGGCTTCAAAGCTCTGATCTCCTTTAGTCAGATTGGTACCTTTCCTCAGAACTGAGGGTTCCTTACATATTTTTGCAACCTGATCTATGCTATCCTCAAACCCCACCTCCACCAAGGACCATTTCAAATCTCATCTCCTTTCTGGAGTTTTCTGCATTTAGCCAGGCCACAGTCCGCCCATCTTGCCCACATTTGGACCTGAGTGGACTTCCTTCCACAGTTCCCAGCTGACATGTAGGACCTACTATCTTACATTTTATTTCTTTCATGTATCCCTGCCTCATCTCTCCAGAACTGCAGGCTATAAATTTTGAGACCCGAATCACATTTACCTTTCCCTGAGTGCTCCATGAAAAGCAGTTTCTTATTACTTGAAACGATTGTGGAGGCTCAGCATGTCTGGATCATGTTTCGAAGCTGTACAATAGTCCCTTCTTTTCTAAGGGGTCTTGAAGAGCTACGAATGAATATGTAACTACTTGGTTTGTTCAGGTAACAGCACAGAGGCGCAGAGTAAGACCAATAACCACACAGTCCATTAAATCCTGCTGTGGAGGGTAAGTGAAGCTCCTGGCCCTGGTTCAGCAATCAAGGACACGAAGTGAAGCGATGCAAGCCAGGTCCAGGGGCCTTGCCTAGGGTCAGGAGAACAAACTACCATTGTCCCCTCTGTGTTAGTACACATGTTGCAGGCCTGGAAATGCATTCTTCAGCTCTGCAACCGAATGCCACATAGGGCCTTGCAGTCCCAGACCCTGTGCAAGGTTAACTAGCCTTCTATAAACATTAACACCCATGGGAACAGCGTGCCGTGATTAGGAGGAATATACCTTGGCCCCTAAGTACTTGTCAGTTTACAGAACTCATTCTAGAGAACAGAGTACAAATGTAATTTGAGTGGCAATGTTTATAGCAGCCACAGCTCTGTAAACACTCTGCCTGGATGGAGACCCCCAGGTCTAAGTCTTAAAGGGGGTGCACCTGTGACAATGAGTGCCCCAGCTCAGGACCCCTCTGGATCTTTTTATTACCATTACCTACCCTCTATTATTCAGCTGAATACTTGGTATGCAAAGGAATGTGTTATACTTTTGGTGAAAAAAGAATTTGTGTGGCCCGGCTGTTGCTCCCAGAGGCTGTTATCTGAAGTCTTTAACCACGTATATGCTGCTTTATCAAGATCTTATATTAATAGTTATATTGGAACAAGGAAGCCTTAGGTTAGGTAGATGTGTGACGTGAAATAGTTGTGTGACACTGACCACACTAAACTGCTGGTATCTGAGTCTATGCAGAAGTTGGATGATAATGTAAAGCTCCCTTCTGGCTTAACCTTCTGCAACTCTGTGTTTCTGGGAATCCCAGAGATATGTGTCTGTCTTGTAAATTAAGAAGCAGAGTCTCTGGGGTGGAAAAAGAACCTTCAAGATAATCTAGTCATTTTTTCTTACTGTCAAGTTAAGGCAGAGATACCTGGAGTCTGTGAATCACTTCACAAAGCTACACAGCTACTTAGAGAATAAAGATTCAGTCCCTAGTCATTTTGCCCTCTATCCAAGGTCTTTCTGTTATATTCAAGCTTTTAAAAATTGACTTATCTCAAAGATTGGAATAGAGACTTTGCAAAAGGAGCTATGAAAGGTCAAGGAGGATATAAACATGACTCTCCACATTATTGAGCATCAGGGAAATATTTGTAACAACACAAGCTGCAATTTACAAGACACCAGTTATACAGAAAAGAAAAGGACTGAAAATAGTGAGTCTTTTCAAGTATGCGAGGCAACCTGGCTATTATTGTTAATGAGAATGTGAAATGCTATGGCCATTTAAGATGCTAGTTATCAGTTCCTATAACATTAAACCTATGTCTGGTGCATCACCCACCGATTTCATTCTGGGTGTTACCTAAGAAACATGAAAATGCACACACTAACACCACTGTCCATGGCAGCTTTATTCCATAACAGTCACAAACCGAAAGCAATCAAAATCACCAACAGTTAGAAATCTTGGCATATCCATACCAGGAAACACTGCTTAGGACTAAAAGAAGGGTTAAGCTTTTAGGTAAGTAAGAATGAACAACAAAAGCTAGGCTTGAACACAACTTTAAAGTGTGTTCAAGCTGAGGTTGTTTGCCTGACAACACAGCAAAGGCTGCGGGTGGGAGGTACGCTGGAAAATATAAACTATCTAGGAGTATGGGAATGTTCTACATCTTAATTATGGTGGTGGTCACACAGTCAGACACTTGCCAAAGTTCATCTGATCTAAAATAGGTATATTTCAGGGGACTCACGGCCCCGCCCCAGCGAGGAGGGGTAGCTTGTGTCCGGGTGTCCCAGGTCCTTACCCAAGTGATGCCCTGCTATTGCGCAGCCACCTGCTGTAAAAACCGCTGGAGGCGAAATAATAACTGAATTTTTACCCATTTCCTCTACATGACAAAGAAAGATTTGAAAAGTGGTTAAAGAATATGAAACGAGATTCTTGGGTTCCCAGTTAATACCAGTTCCTATGTAGTGACCATTTTACTACTGATTCTCTTGACATCAGATAGGGTATTAGTTATTTAAAACAAACTGCATTTCCAACAATCTTTCCTTTGCTGAAGACTGTCAGGGAAAGGACCCTTCCAAAAAACAAATCTCAGAAGAAAAAGTTGGAAGATGAAAATGAGGTATGTCTAAAAGCCAAGTCTGAAAAATCAATTACATTAAATGAGACAAAGAAAAATACAGTTAACACAGATGTGTTCCCCGAATGTGCAGAATTACTTGATTCTTATGCTATGGTGAATCCATCAGCTCCTAAAGCAGGAGGTATACAAAATAACATATTAACTCTTAACATAATTGAATAAGATACCAGAAAAGCACAACCTACCTTGAAAACATCAGTCAACCTAGATCCAGGTAGAAGTGGTTTGCGTACTTCTTTTGAGAATCAAAAGTCTACAACTATTACTATGACAACTTCAAAATCAGAAGATATTCAACAGTCTTTGGAAACACAAAAGGTCCTTGAAATAACTACTAATCATCTTAATCCAATTCTTACAAGTAGTTCCATGGTAATTAATTCACAGGAAAATCCATTCTTACTCAGCACAGTCAATCCAGCAGTTGAAGACTAAAACAGTCTGTTACTACCATTTTTGTACCCACAGAAAATTCAAAACCTGTTGTTAATGCTTTTATACCAACCCAAAAAGAAACCATGGACATGGAAGACGTAAGTCTTGGCAACTCCTTAAGTAAGAATGTAGATCATGGGGAAGAAGTTTTACAAATTGATCATCTGCAGGCAAGACATATGTAAGGAACACTTGTGGCAAAGAGTCTTTAAACTCCATTCAAAGATAACTCTCCTTGAGCTGCAGGAGCAAAGCCTCTAGGTAGGTTGAAGTCTTTAGAAGCACTTATAAACCAGCTAAAACAGGAAAACTGGCTATCTGAAGAGAATGTCAGAATTATAGAGAAAAATGTATGAAGTCACTATGACATAAAGAAGTTTGCAATTTAAAGAATTATGTGTAATGGGAACTTTTTTCCATATAAAATTCTCATTTTAATGAAGCTATGAAAGTACTCTTAATACCATGAACTGTATCCTATTCTGAAAATATATATTCATAACACAGTTTTAAGAGTTATTGGAAATAGTTTTATTGGTAATGTCTCACTAAAATCTAAATATTAATGATTAAATAATAGGATTTGATCATAAAATTAAAAAGATAGGGTCAGAACACCCAGAATATTATCAGTTTTGAGTCTATCACTGGTATCTGAGTTAAGCTGTTTACTTTGGATATCAATCTCTAATCTGTAAAACAAAGACATTTATAAGTGTGTGTGTGTGTGTGTGTGTGTGTGTGTGTGTGTGCATGTGTTTGAGGTAGGTTCTTCCTGTGTACTCCAAGCTGACCTTGAATTCACTGTGTAGTCCAGGCTGGCCTCTTAACTCACAGCGATCCTGCTTAGCCTCCCACATGCTGAAATCCCAGGCATGTAAAGCCACACCCAGAAAATATCTGCTTTTTTGTCTTGAAATTTGTTTGGTTTCGTTTGGCTTGGAGGCAGCGTCTTCCTTTGTAGTTCAGGCTGGAGCTGAACTCACAGGGTAGCCCAGACTGGCTTCAAACTCCTGATAATGCTCTTGCCTCAGTCTCCCAAGTACTGGGATTATAGGCATAAACCATCACTGCCGGCTTTATTCCCTTTCTATTACTTTCATTAGGACAATTTTCCTTTTTTGTTTTTTAACTTTTTTTATTAGTATATGCTTGTCATATACACTGATCACCTTCACCATAGAACAGATTTTCTATAAGAAAATAGTAAAAGTTGGTTAGGATTTGTATTAGGTTAGTCTCAATATATATTCCATTCTGTATTTCTTGAACTTTTGGTACATAATTATGTATCCATAATACATAACAAAATACTGATTTTATTTCACTTGAATGCAGCACTTGAGAGGTACTTTAAACTTAAAAGAATGTATATTTAATACTTTATATATAACTGAGCATTATAATACATAGCTATTTAAGTTTAACATCTTTATTTATAGAGTTATGAACCAAAAATTTTAATGAAATTCATTTTAAGTACATATAAATATATTTTAGAAATCATAGTTTATATTTATTTCTTTATAGATGTAGCTTTTAAAATGTATGCTTTTGTCATTTTATAAGTCCAAAATAATGTTACAAATTCTTACTTAAGTATATTTTACTAAAATTTATGAGCAACAAATTACACAAATAAGTGGTGATGACCTTAGACAGTTATTCTCTTAGAAAAGAGAAAATATATAAATACTGTTTATATCTGCATGAATTTAAGAAAAATGCACATAAAGTAGACTGATAACAAAATGTGAAAAATAATTGACTCCCCAAGTTGGCAGTCAATAAAGTATATTGTTGCCCATCTGTCTGATTCTTAACTTGTGTTAAGGGAAAAGTGCTATTGTGTATCTTAAAGCATGGCACTGCAAACCATAGGAAAATGAGGTTCATGAACCTGGAAAATAGGAGGTGCTCAAAAAGCTTTAGTTAACTGAATATGTATAATAATTATTTTGTAAATGCAGAGCAATTGTGTTTTACATATTTGATTCTCCCAGTAAATAAAATTAATATTATTTGACAGTGTCAGATAAATATAAAAAATTAGCAATATTTTTATGAAGTTATCATGGGAGGGATAACTCTTAAGTGTTCTCATATTGCATTTTGCTGTTACTTAAATAGTAAAAATGAAAAGATACTAAACTTAGGTCTCAATAACATAAATGTTTCAACTCAATTGTTAGTACTGTATGTATTAATTTTGTATTTGTTTAAATTTAGGTTTTCCTGGAGTACTTTATGTACCTGGGTGTATTTTGTTAAACTCAATAAATCTAAGCAAAAAGCATTTTCTTTCATTTTATATGATCAATTGAGGATGTTCTCAGCCTAGCCCAGTTAACCTGTAAGGTACATATGCTGATCCTGGCCTGCTTTATTTCTAACTTGGACACCTAAAGGAATCTGTTAGATAATCTTATCTGTCTATTTTCAGACTTTCTCTATGTCATCCTAAGTTCTGTCATCATTACCTAAACTACAGATTTAACTATTATGATATACCATCTTTTGTAGCTTGGATATCTCAAAATGTTCTCTAGTACCTTTAAAATAAAGCCAAATTGTTACCATAAAAAATAAAATAGGCATATTTCAGCCGGGCGTGGTGGCACATGCCTGTAATAACAGCACTTGGGAGGCTGAGGCAGGAGGATTGTTGTGAGTTTGAGACGAGCCTGAGCTACAAAGTAAGCTTAAGGCCAGCCTGAACTGCATAGTGAGACCCTGTCTCAAAAAAAAAAAAAAAAAAAAAAAAAAAAAAAAAAAAAAAAAAAAAAAAAAAAAAAAAAAAAAAAAAAAAAAAAAAAAAAAAAAAAAAAAAAAAAAAAAAAAAAAAAAAAAAAAAAAAAAAAAAAAAAAAAAAAAAAAAAAGGTGTATTTCATTGTTTGTATCTTAAACCACAATGAAGTGGTAAAACAAAACAAATTTCTGTGAGTAATTGGCAAGCACAAGAATGTGTGACTTTTAGGCTTCCATTCAGAGGGGGTTTTGGCAAGACCTGGTCCCTTGGGACCCCCATTGTCAAACACATCCTTCTAGCCCTGGCTCTAGCCTGATTATTCAGATGCCCACTGGAGCACAGCTGGCTCCCAGCCAGGGCCAATATGGAAAAGCCACTTCACCATATTCCTGTTTGCTGAAAAGTCCCTGCAAGGCTGACCGGAGATGTGTTTATAAATCTCTGTTCTGGCGCAGTTTGGAATTGTTATAAGAAGGGATGTGACTCATCACACCACTTTTTATTTTTAAGCAGACTCTAAAGGACAGATTCCCAGAGGAGGCTGAGGAGCTGGGGCTCTTGAAGAGGAGAACCTGTAGTAAGAGAATGCAGGGCTGGCACCTGAAAGGCGAGAGACACAGGTCTGAGACCCACATGAATTGCATTAGGTGGGATTTGAGGGGAGGGTGGGTAAAGAAAGGTGTTAACTGCTAGTCTCAGGGCTGCGAACACTGCCTCGACCTTGAACCTCCTTTGGTTTCTGACTGTGGAATAAAGAGACTTTTTAATAAAATGTAACTGATATGTAGTGAGGGTCCAGATTTGTGAGTCAGTGTGCAGATGCTCGGGGATGCGAGATGAATTGGAAAAGTTTATATGAAGAAGTGTTCAGTCTAGTTTAAAGAAAGGCATGCATGTAAATCAAGATTCTGCTCTGCCCCATGGCTTTGCATGAAACTAGAGCCCTCTGGGGCTTTGCAAAGCCCAGCTTTTAGCAACAGGCACCCCAGTCAACTGCTCCTGTAAACATGCTTGATTGGATCAGGCTGGCCAGCCTCTTTTTATGGATCCTCACTCTTCTGTTTAGCCCTGTGCTCTGGAGCTCTGCCTTGGTGTTCCTCATCCAGAATACTGTCAGACACTCACTTGGACTTTCTCCAGCTGAGGGGCAGGCACTGGACTAGCCAGACCTCAGTCTTCCCACTCTTTCTGCAGAGAAGAGAAGTAGATGGATGCTAGATGTCTCTAGCTTCTAATTAGATTCAGGAAGACTGTGTATTGCAAATAGGGTCTTTAATTGTGGTTCCAGATCCACAAATCGTCAGTGTTAAAAATACTAACAAAAGATGAAAACTGGGTAAAGAAAACCGAAGTTGTGCCTAAAGTGAACATCATCATTGTACTGATTGCAATGAATGAAATGCTCAGACCTCTCATCCCCAAGTTCATATGCTGAAATCTAACCCCAGAATGACAGTATCAGAAAGCAGCTCTTTGGAGAGTGATTCAGTCAGGAAAATCGAGCCTTTGTGGTTGATCAGCAATTTTGTAAGAGAAGGCTCAGAGGGCCACCTGATGATTTCTATCCATGTGAAGACACCACACAAAGGTATCGTCTGCGAATCAGGAAGAGAGCTTTCACCAAACATCGAATCAGCTGTTCCTTGGCTTTCATAGTCTCTAGAACTGTGAGTAATTAGTGTTTATCATTTTCCACTTGTAATATCTTACCTGCCCAAATAGATTAAAACACCAGTCATACCCTTAAAACCAAAGAAAGGTTCATAATGGACAGTAGTGACATGCTAAATTATAGTTCTAAAGTAAAGTCTTAATCATTTATTCTTCTTCTCAAGAATTTAAGGTAATTCCTTATTGCCTCTTGGTACTGAGGGAAGTCTCTCCTCAATCTCTGCTCTATATGTAAGGTCCCAAGCTCAGTATGATCCCAAGGCTGCTTGAATCTTGCACAATTCACTCTGTACCTTGTGTGATCTGGCCCTGTTTAATGGATGATCCAGTGACACCCACAGCAAAAAATGTCTTTGAATTCTTCTGTTACCAAAAAGACTTTTCAGAATATTACTTTGCCTATCAATGTAACAAGCTCACACACACACACACATGCAGGAAGAGTTGCTGAACTTCCTCCAGAATAATGCAGTTCTTCTTGTGTGGCTGGATGATAAATTTAGAACACAGGTTATATAATTTTCCTTGGGCTATTTGACTACAATAATTTCAAAATTTTCTGATGCCTGACTTCACCCAAGTAGCTTCATATTCCAGTATTGCCCAACATATAACCTTCCCTTTATTGTAGACAGAGTCTTGCTTACCCTTTTCTGGTATGCTCTTGTGTCCTCCATGCACTGGCCTGTGGGTACTGAGGTAGGTGAGAGAGGTGCTGGCCTCCAAGGACTCACAGAAAGTGAGGAGAGAGACATGCAAACACAGTTACACTGCAAACATAGGGCCACCACTGTCAGGAAAGTGTACAAGAAGTCCCAACCACCCAAGAATTCCTGGGCCAAACAACCTGTGACTTGGCGCTGAAGGAGATGCCATTAGCTCTATGTGTGGATTCCATGTCCATCTCTGTCCTTGATGGAAATATCTAGAATTTTTCCAACTCCAAATGCTTGTGTTTCTATAACAAAATGCTGGAGGTAGGATATTTTATAGAAAAGTTTATATAGCTCACAGGTTTGGAAACTAGAAAGCCAACATGAGGTGGTCCCATCTGATCAGCCTCTGGTGAGGGTCCCTTTGGCTATATCTCAACATGGCGGAAAAGGGAGAGAAAAAATGGCTGTATGTAGAAGAGGCCAAGTAGTTTGGATGACCTCAGTTTATAAGAGCTCTCTCTTAAGAACAGATGCTTCCCATGTTTTCAAGGGCAGTGTCTCTACTAACCTAATCATTTCCTCCTAAGTCTTACCTCTTAATGGTCCTACCAGTCTCAATGTGACCACACGGGGGGCCAAGCTTTCAATGCATGAATGCTCAGAGGACACCTGCAGACTATACCCAAACCATAGCTAGACTCTTCTGTCTCTCTTATTTCCTAACTCTTTTGTGCTGCAATGTTTAATGCTTAATGCTAATGTTATTATTTCATACTTTTGGCTTTATGTATTCATTGCTAGGGTCATGGGTTAAGCCTTAGACTTATTACTGTTAAATTTTTCCCTTCTCTTTCCAGTACCCAATGATACATTCATAAGTATATGTAGGTTACTTATAGGTTTTTTTTTTCTCCATGTATAGAGCATTGCTGACATATTATTACTTTGTTGAAATTCTCCTAACATTGGCTCATGAATTTTAATCACTACACAATGCATCAAATCCTTGGAGTACTGGTGTTGGGTTACAGTTCACTCATTTTATTCATTGTACATACAGTTCTCCCACATAAGGTGGGAGATGATCTTTTCTGGCAGGAGAATTGTATACATGGAACACATTTCTGATGGTGCATTAAGGTAGAGCCACTGTTCTCACTGCTTGATTTTTTCATTATCTGCCTTGGTTTTCAATGAATGTTCCTGCTGTCAAAATTCACTGTGGTGGAAGCCTACAGCTTTTATTTTGAGTCTTGGCTTTATCTCTATATTTCCTAAAGGCAACTTATGCTTGGCAAACATTAAATTTTCCATGTGCCTTATCACTATGAAGCCACACTTTCAAGAAGGGGGAGGGTATAAAGACACATTGGCCTTCAGGAGGAATCAGAGGGCAGAGGCGAGGTATAGATAGGGCATTAAAAACTGTGATAATTCTAGAGACATAAATAAAGAGTACTTCAAAAGAATACAGATATACAACAAGGATATATGACCTATTTAGTATTTGATATTTATTTATTAGTCAGCACTAACAGCATTTCAGTGATTTTAACAACTTCTATCCTAATTTGTTTAAAAAAGTAAAACAGTGAATGAAGATTTGAAAGATATGGTCAAATTCATTTGGCTTGTCCTTGGCAGCAGTTTTCATGTTAGCTTTTGCTTCCAGTCTGTCTATATGTTGTCTTCTGAGAATATGAGCCGGGGAGATGGTTCAGTGGAATAAACGCTTCCCTCGCAAGTGCAAGGGCCTGAGTTCAATCTCCCGTTCTGAAAAAATTTAAGAATATGGGTTCCTTCTAGACAGGACTTCTGATCCTTAATCTTTGTTTCCTCAATGGATAGCTGGACCAAAGCAATCTACTTTCTGTTTTGTGGGGAAAGTACCAAGACAATTCCCCTGTGTCGAGCATTACTATCATTTAAGAGAAGCCTTGCAAAATCAATCTGTCCCCTGTGTGACATCATTCTTTACATTGCTAAAAAAGAATAAATAATTCACCATTAAAGAATCACTTTTCTCTCATATATATTTAGCTATTTAGATTGTTTGTTTGCTAATGGCAAGAAATTACATAATTTTTTCCCAAAGAAAATATTAACTACAGTGTTATTTATTTTTAATCTTTTATTTATGTAAGTATTTGGTACAGGGTCTCACTATACAGCTTAGACTCACAGTGACCCTCCTATCCCAGGATCCCCAGTGCTGGAATTATAGGTGTGCATGTTTTCAGACCAGCATAGTGTTCTGGGGCCAACATAGAATGTGATGCTGGGGATCAAACTCAGGACCTTGCACTTGTAAGACAGGTTCTTAGACTGCTCAGCTATCTCTCCAGCCCAGTGTATGTTCATTTTTAGCAGAATAAAATAGCCTGTGGATTGGATTATAAAAGTACCCTGAATTGAGGGTGGAAAAGTGTTGCAAATTTACTTGCACCTTGCTTTGGTGCCATGATGAGATACACACATATTTTTAAGCAACTTTTTAATCTTTGGGAAGGAGCGCAATGGGAATTCAGATCCCAGCTTAGACACAGAAGAGATTCTCTCAGGCTCACTTTCCATTCTAGACTCTAGGCCAATGGGTAGAGATTTACCTGTACAAAATAAAAGGTGAAAGGCTTATATGACCTGAAAAGAGGCCAGAGTTATTATCTCTTCTAAAGATGAGAAAGTTCTGCTAACTACTAAGTCTTTGCTCCAAAGAGACTAAAAATTCGTTTTCCTAAGACATAAATCTAGGTCAGGTCTCTGTCTTGCTCTTTAATTCTAGGCTTTGGGAATTTCCATATTCAGTGAATAGATGTGTTCTCACATTAACACATCTTCAGCAAATGCACATATATGGAGTGATGGGCCTGAAGAGAACATGGAGAATGCTCCCATCTTGCATCCTGATTGCAAATCCCAACTCTTTTGCAGTAAATACTTGGTATTTTAATGGTTAAGAAAAATTATGCGAAACCCAGTAATACAGTTGTACCAAACAACTGAGTTTGGAGAAAGACGATTTAATAAAACCAGGAAGTAGGTTGGTTAGAAGCAATATAATAGGGGCCAGAGGATGACGTGAGAACTCCAGGCAACAAGTGAACAGCTAGATACCATAATACCATCTCATTCTGCATCCCCACCCCAGGATTTCTTTTGGGTTCCAGGCCTAGGTTTTCAAAATGCCTCTTTGTAATTAGCAGATAGCCTCAAGTTCTGTTGTTCTTTTATGAGCAAAACTAACATCATTGCTCCTTTCTCTTCACTAATTCCAAATAGTCATACCTCGTCCACCTTTAGCAGCCCGAAGAGTTATATGTGAAGGTTGTTGATTCAGCTTACGTTCAGCACCTTGAGTCCTCTCCCATAGGAGAGCCACCTCGCCAGGGACACCCTCATTAGACTGTGCCGTGAATAAGAATAAGAAGCACATTTTTGTTGCATTAATTCACTAAATAGGGTTATTTGGTTCATCGGCTGGTCCAACCTTAACTGATATTTTGATTCGATCATAACGTTTCGCCCAAAATGACTTCACAATTGTTCAGAGTGCTTCACAAGGCTCCTTGGGGCTGACCCTCTTCCGGCTCGCATTGCTGAGTTCCTGCTCCCTGTCCCCTGCTTCGAATGTTCATCCCTATCTCAGGTGACTCGAGGCCACCCTGCTCTCGCTTCCCCCTGTGTTCAGGTGGCCCCATCTGCCTGCAGTGGACTTCTCATTCTTCTTCTTAATTTCCTTTCCCAAGACTCAGTTCAGGCATTTTGCCTTTTGTAAGACATTTATTTCTTCCCTGAATCTTCTTTCTTTTCTGCATCAAACATGTCATATAATTCAAAGTAAGAATGGGGAAGAATCAAATTTTGTTGAGCCATTTTCCACACTATACACAGTATGCCCAGCGATCTAATGAACATAGCCAAAAGTGTGCACAGTGGTACACACCTATCATTCTCACACTTGGGAGGCTGAACCCTGATATATATATTTTTTTTTGACAGGAAAACATTGCTTTTTTTTTTGATTCTTGGCTAAAGACCAAGTTCAATGGATAAAAAGAATAGAGCAATGTTTTTCTATGCTGTCTTCATTTCGTCTTGTTTTTTTCTTTCTTATTTTTTATGTATTTGGTTACAAAGTCTCACTATGTAGCTCGAAATCATAGTGATCCTCCTGTTTTCAGCCTCTACAGCACTGGGATTACAGGCCCATGCCACTGCACCCAGAGTTGGTTGCTGGTTCAGTGCACCAGAGGGTGGGGCCAGCAGGGCATGCGTTACTGGAGATCCAACCCAGGTCCCTGTGCTGGCCTCAGGCGCTTAGTCTACTGAGCTATCTCACTGGACCCTGTCTTTCCTTTCTTTTTCTTTCTGCCTCTTTTCCTTTTTTAAACAGGGTCTTACTGTGTAATTCAGACTGGCCCTGAACTCCCTAGATAGCCCAGCTTGCCCAGGAATTTGCCACAATCCTGCCTCAGCCTCCCAAGGGTGAGAATTACAGGTGTGTTCCACTGTGCCCACCTTTGATTCATTTGTTACTCTTTTCAGACTTCATTTTTCACCACCCCCACTTTTGCCCTTAAGGACACATATTGGTTCCTCAAAGATTCAAAACTTACAATGAGAAAAGAATAAAACCGGTCTCAATCAGTCATTCACTTGAAACTACACCAAGAGGCTGTTTAGTCACATCTATGTACCTCCCATCCCACTTTAAAAAATACATTGCTGGTAGACACTAAAAGGTTGGGAAAGTGACTAAGAAGTCTAAACATGTACTAGAACAAATTAAGTAACTGAGTAAATATGTCATGACATTGCTAAAGTGGTGAAGTATGTTTTAAAGTGCAAGTCTTTGTTAGAAGTGATCTTAAAAAATTAGAGTGGAAAAATGGAAGGCTTTCAAAGGCAAAAGAAAGGACAAATTTGGTGCATTTGGATTAAGTAGTACAAGAGGGCTGCTAGTAAATGGATCCATTTTTAACCCAGAATGTTTTGCAGGGAGTGCTGCATAATTTCATTTATAGTGATGTTCAGATAAGAATTATTTAAATTACCCTATGGGAAACTCTGATGAAATAGTTGATAACCAACAAAGAGAATGAGATTGATAGATAGCTACGCACGAAACTTTCCAAAGGGGAAATTATTGTGTCATTTCAATTTGAAAAAAACCAAATGGTTAGTTGTGGCTTTTGATTTTAGACTTTAATTTTGACTTCTGTTCACTCTGGAAAGTCAGGTGTCTCCCCAGACTGGCTTCCCTCAGAGGTGGGCGCAGTGCTGCTGAACACACGGGAACAGTTCCATAACTGCTCCGGAGAGTCTCTGGGTGCTGCCCACAGCACCTGAAGGGTGTGGTGTGGCACCCTCCACGCCTTGTTCAGAGCATTTTGCTCAGGCTCTGGAACACGGTGGAGATAACTTGGAAGAAGATGAAGGGAATCACGCTGTATCTGGCTTGGCCATGCACAGAGCAGAGTCTGTAAGTAACAACCTTCATTCTCCCGAAAGTAGATGCAAGAGGGAATATCAACTGTAGATAAGGCCCTGCGGACTTACTGTGGTATCAAAACATGGGGTATCCTGGGTATCCCCCCGAGGTCATCCTGCCTTCTCTTGTCCTAATTCATATTCAGGTATACAAATCTTCCTAGGAAGAGGGGAAAGTAGAATTAGGTCTCCCTTCTCTGCTCTTACGTGAACCCAGGTGGGGTATTCATTTACTGCTCATATTTCACAGCTGACTGGTCCTTTTTTCATTATTTAATTTTCTCTCTTATTTAGTCCTCAGTTTTGTACATTAATAATTCATGAATACTGAAGTTCCTTGTTAATAATAAATTTTTAATAAAGAGGTCTCTGAATTTATTTTAGACCTGTCCCCCTGCCAATTTCCTCTTTTATCAGTTTGGCAAAGAATTTTCCTTGTGCTTGGTTTGCATTTATATGGAAATACAGGTAGAAATATTTGTAACTTATCCCTTGGCCTGCACTGCTTGGGTTTGAACCCAGGGTCTTGTTTATGGTAGATAAGTTCTACCCCTAAGCTACATCTCCAGCCTGGGAATACATAGTTTTGTTTCATAATATTTTTAATCTAACTGGAATGATTCTGCATAAATTGCCTTGCTACATGCTTTTTATTTTTAACAATATTTCTTAAGGATCTTCTACATGCAAAATATAGCACTATTTTATTTTTTTGTAACTGTACTAAAATATGTAATAATATATAGAGTGGTCACATATGTAATATATATATTATCTCATGATATTTATATTTTTTCCATTTTCCCTATAGATCACAAAAAAGAAAAAGATCCTTATATTTACTTCTATGTGGACCTGATATTTTCTTAGAATCATACAGATGTCAAATGTCCAGGATTATTTCTCTTATACGTTGTTGATAAGAGAAATAATCCTGGACATTTGACATCTGTATGATTCTAAGAAAATGTTCAACCTGGAAATTTATTAATTGACTTACATTTTCTCTATTTAATTAGCAAACGTGATAATTTTGTGTTTCCAATTCTACTTCTTGATAAGTATTCAGTGGGTTCCCCCACTTTAATTTTTTATTTATAGTATTTGTTTCTCCTTTGGGTCTTTTTCTTTAGGTTTCTTTATATAAATCTTTACGTAAATATTGATCCTTTATCTTTTAACACTAACACTTCTTGTATATTTTTGGTCTTTTAACTTTTATAACGTTTTAAGGTGAATAGAATTTTAGAATCCTTTGTCCTGTATTTCTTTTATTTTTGGAGAAGTTATTTTTTTCTGTTCCAAGGTTACAAATACAGCCTCTTATATTTTCTTTTGAAAGTATGCCACAAAATGGCGATTTATATATCTTTTTCTCCTAATAGCAATTCATTTATCTCAGCTATGTATGAACCAGCCAGTCTCCTTATCACTGATTTAGTATCAAATAAGTTATAAACTATACTTTTCCATTTGTGTCATTTGGTTTCAGCTTATTAGTCCTGCACTGTTGCCATATGGCTTGTCTTTAGAGCCTGCTTGAATATTCTGTGGAGCTAGTAAACTGGTAGGCTGAAGATGCTCTCATCAGATAAAATAACATTATAATGTAATAATATGTTAGAAAACTTATGAAGCAGCTAACAATAGCCCATCTTTCAATCTAGGCTCAATGCTATGTCTCTCTCTCCATTTATTCAGGTCTTACATAATGTTCTTCCTCAAATTTCAACTTGAGCATCTTTTTCCAAGTTTAATCCACAGGTTTTTGGGGTATGAGTGCACAGGAGTATTTAGGAGCTGCCTTAGTCATTTTCTTGTAGCACCCCCTGAAACACCATACCTGCCACTGGCAATGGTGAGGAGAAGAAGTTTATTTGGGTTTATGACTTTCAGAGGTCTCATCTTATTCCTTGGTTAACAGGTTTGAACATAAATGGCCCAGCGGAAGAGTCTGGCCAAGGGAGGAAAGCTGCTCCCATCTTGGTGCCAGAAGGCAGAGAGAAAAGGGAGGAGCTGGGAAAGGATGACATCCATCCAGACCACACTCCCCGTGACCACTCCCACTGAGGTGGTCGCTTCTTCCTACAGCAAATTGGCTTTGAAGTGATCAGTGAACCAATCTACTCATCAGGCCAGGTCCTCAGTAGCCGATCACCTTCCGAGCCCAGGAGGCTTTGAGAAATTCCTGGATCTAAACTGTGCCTGAGACTGTAACTGAGATGATCTTAGACCCTGTCTACTTAATATGCAGACTGGCATTTGTGCCAAATACTCAGGTTTGTTGTTGTTGATATATGAGTGATGGCAGGCTGTTGCAACAGGCATATTCAACACCTTTATAATTTCATAAAATAAAGGCTTATTTTGTGCTCATGACCAGCTGGCCATTATCTGTCCTTCAGTCGCAGGGGTCTGTGCCACACACATCACTGAAAGGTCCTCGTTTGGTGTGTGCCCTGCCTCATCTGTCCCTAGCATAGAGCCACATGTGAGGTACAGGAGCGAGGGATCAGCGGGGTAGTGCTATAGGCAAAGTCTAGATGTTTATAATCAACTTTTTTCCATTCCATAGCATCAAACACGTGTCCTCCTTAAAATCTGTGGTCTGCCTATGTGGGCAGGAGGGAAGCATTGAGCGGGTCCTTGATGGAGCTGGTCTCTCTCAAGCCAGCACATTTTGTTTTGTTTTGGCACTGAGGACTGAACACAGAACCTTGTGGTTGTCAGGCAGTTACTTATATCACTGGGCTACCTTCCCAGCCTTTTTGTTTGTTTTGGGTTTTCTTTGCTTTTGTTTTTCTCTCTAAAACTAACAACAATTCTGTTCGACAAGCTTCCTTATGTACATTTCTAAATGAATTTCAGAGATGGAGGACAGTGTACAAAACAGTAGCTCTCCTCAGTCAGGCTCAAGCATGGCCTAAAATTGTTAACATTTTTGCTGATTCTTTTTTGAAAGTATTTATTTGTTTATTTATTTGGCACAGGGTCTTGCAATGCTGCTCAGACTCTCTGATTCCTGTCTCAGCCTCCACAGTGCTGGGATTGCAGCGGTGCACCACATGCCCGGTTTTGAGGCTGGTTCCGTTCCGGGTATCAAACCCAGGTCCTTATGCTTTCCAGGCAGGCACTTAGAATGTTGAGCTATCTCCCCAGCCCTGTGTTTATTTTTTTTAAGACAGAAAATTCATATAACTTTTGCCATAGTATATTAATATGATTGTTCAATAATATTGCTTTTAATGTCTTGTTGTGCCTGATTTATGCATTCAACTTGACCATAAATGGTGCATAGGAAAAAAATAGTATATGTAGGGTTTGGTGCTCTCTATTGTTCAGGCCTCCACAGGAGGGCTTAGAATGTATCCCCTGTGGGTTAGGAACAACAGAGGATCTCTTATTTCATTTATATTTTATGTTTCCTGTAGGCTTCTGATAAGCTCCTTTTAATAGGTTAAAATATATAATTCTATCAAATATGATTTGACATCTTTCAAAATAATCACATTAACTCTAACCCTCCCTGTAGTAAACTATATTATAAACAGCGTTTTGTATTATAAAGCATTCTTATGAATCTGGAATAAACTCAAGTTATTTATGAATCATATTTTAAGCGCCCCACTGGAGTAATTAGGCTAGTCATTTAATCATAAAATTTATGCATACATTCAGAAATGGTGTAGATGAATGATGGCTTTGGTTTTCTACTATCTTTTGGGGGTTTTGAATAAGTGTTAATCTCAGATCATAGAATTATTTGGAAATATTTCAAGTTTTTTTTCTATCTTGTATAGAAGTTTATGATGACAGAGAATGTGTATTTGAGGGTTTGCTGAGGCCACCCAGTCATGTCCAGTTTCTCACCCTTTTAAATTTTATTTTATTTTTGAAGAATTAAAATTTTTGTTCTATGCAAACTAAACCAATATGCATACATATTGGTACAGAATTGCACTTTAGGAAAATGATGAGAAAAGGGTTTTAAGTCTCTCCATCCATTCTATAAAAAGTTATTACCAAACAATCACTTGCATATACAACCATCAATTCTAAATACTACGACTTACACCTAAGAATTAGGATTTACCCAAGAGTCAGGCTCTTCTACTGATATAGGTCTCCCTTCACATTCCAAGCTGGCCTCGAACTCGCTGTGTAGCCCAGGCTGGCCTCAAGCTGGAATCAACTCTGCCTCAGCCTCCTCTGTGCTGGTTGATAGCGTGCACCCCACACAGGGCTCTGGCTCCATTGGATCTCAGAACACTGTGGCTCTCACCGTTTGTGACTATTTTGAAAAGAAACTCCTGCCTCCATCGTATGAGAAACAAGGACACTATTTTCATGATTGTCTTCCAGTGTAAAAAACTTCCCAGTTTGATTTACCTTATTGAAGGTAAATGATTCGCTGCTACATTTGTCTGAATTATTCTGATCCCCAGTACTTTTTAAACACAAAATAAAATTCTACAGGAACTTTCATCTGTTTGGGTTTTCAAACTCCTACCACAAAGTATTTCAAGTGGCAGCAGTCCAGGAGACAAAGGAAAAGTAATCGAATTCAAATGTTTGCCAACATTATTCTTCCTAATTTTACAACACTGTCCAATACTGAGACCCAACTGGTTCCTGTGCCTGGCCCCTGGGAGCATGCTCAGTCTTCTTTTTTCTTCATCCTCCTGCTTTGGAGAGGTCTTGCGATGCACAACGTCACTTCGCCCAACTTCAATCATCGGTTCTTCCCAAGATTTTATTTCATTATAATAACGAACTCTATCATCTGGGCAAATTGTTGATATACTTCTTTCTGAGAACTAGACATATTTTTCCAGTTTTCATATGCAGACTTCCATTTATCCTGCACTGTAGCACTTCACAGGACTGAATATATTCAGACAGAAAAATGTTGTAAGCTGTACGAGCTGTTTTTGTTTCGCCAAGCATTGATAACTTTTTCTTTTTTTATTACTTCTTTCCTTTTTAAACATTTTTGTGTTTTATTTTCTGCCAAAGATGATCTCTGAGCTGGAGTTAGTGGTTCATGAATTCTCATCGTCTCTTCTTGGTAGGCCTTCAACTCTACCTTGTAAGCATCTTCATATGCTTTTTCTTCTCTGTATCAGGAAGTGCCTTCCATTGCTCTGCAACCTTTTTCATTACTTCTGGAGTAAAGTTACTGGAGGTTTCAGTCCATATTCAGCTGGCTCCAAGGCAGAGGGGCACATGGAAGAGAGCAGCAGTTCATGACATCCACATAGCAACAACAACAAAGAGCAATGGCTTTATATTTTATTTTTAACTTAATTCATAGTAATATTGATTGTACTGATAGGGAGCTTATATAAGCTCCTCTAAAATCAAGATACAGAACGTTGTCAACATCCCAAAATATGTCCTGGTGCTCCTCCTTTGGAATGAGGTCCTGCCTCTCCCTAACTCCTAGCAGCCCCCAATCCATCCTGTAGGTATAATTATAAGATGTAGTTGTGCGGCCCCAGCTTCTTTCTCTCAGCATAAGGCCTTTGAGACTTGTCAAAATTTTTGAGTGTGCCGGTTGTTCATTCCTCTGTGCTACTGAATGTATTTCCATCTATGGATGGGTCACAGTCTACCTGCGTAGTCACTGAAGAACAACTCGATTGTTTCCAGTGTTTAGTGGTCATGAACAGAGCTGCTGTAAATGTTGATGAAGATATTTTTGTGAACTAACTGTTCCATTTTTTTTAGGTCCATGGTAAATACCTTGGAGTAGAGGCTCTGGTCATGTGATATTTGATTAATCCCAACTGCTAATCTGTGCACCCTAGTGGTAGCATGGTATTGCACTCATTTTGACCAGCATTGTTTGCAAAGTCTGATTGCTTTGCTTTGAGCTTCATCCATACTAGGTGTTGTGAGTTGTTTGATTTTTGCCAATTTAGTGTGCATGAGCTATAACACCATTATAGCTTTAATTTGCCTTTTCACAATGGTTATTGATGTCTAACTCTTTTCTATCTACACACTTTTTCATGGAATATCTTCTGTTTAAATTTTTTTTACTATTGAATCTTAAGAGATCTTTATAATATTCTGTATATAAGTTCTTTGCTGAATATTTGCTTTTCAAATATTTCTCAAAGTCTATATTTTATCTTTGAATTTTTAATATCCTTTGTAGAATAAAATTTTTGAATTTTGATGTTTGAATTTTTATTTTTCTATCATAATTATGGTTTCAATGTGATACTTACAGACTCTTTGATTAGTCCAGATCATGAAGGTTTCCCCTATTTTTTTAATTTTAAAAATTTTATATTTTTTTATCTTCTATACTTTCTTTTATTATTATCAGTCTTTGCATCAAGATACATAGCAATGATAGCAGATTTCTTTTTAAAGCTTAGTATTAAATATTAAATGTCTTTCCCCATTTTAATTTTATATTACTCGCCAAAGAAAATATTAAAAGTGAAGTTATCTGAACCCTGGACAACTTCCATGATTAGCCGGGCTATGCAAAAGTTAGTGGCTTTATTCTTCCTGCTGTGTAAAGCAGATCTAGGCCCTAGAAAGATGGACCAGGTTATAATAGCTTCTGAAAAGTGTGCTACAAAAATGTATGGCCTGTTATAAGCCAGGCTACAAAGTAAGGATGGGGGTAAAGTAGGGACATTTTTCTTTCAGAAAAGGAAAAAAGAAAACCAATTTCTGAAGTGTCCCAGTCCACAATTTTTCCCAAAGTGGTTGGAGGGGGTGGGGGTCCAATCTCAACAGGAGCTTCAAAGTTCTGTCTCTGGAGGGACCAGTAGCTGCTTTGCCGAGGAGAGTGCTGCAGAGCAGGGAGTGACTTGGTCGGCCCTCTGCACCCTCCCCAGCTGGGGAGTGGAAATGAAAAGTCTGTGCCCAGAGGCTGTCAAGAGTGAGCTGACACATGATTGGTACTGATTCTCTAAGAGGTTTCTTGTAGAAACAGACAACTCAGAGTCTTCCTCTCACGTCTTTAAAAGCACTTGGGAAGTTGCTCCTCCACCATGCCAGTGGGACGGCTCAGAGCAGGGAGTCATCAGTGCAACCACCTTCCAGGCTGTACAGGAATTCCCGCAGGTTGGAGACCCCACAGAAGCGAGCGAAGGCTGCTGCTACCACCAAGATGTGGAAAATCTGATGAGACTGGAACCATATGTCAAGTTTTCCAGGAAAGAAGCGCTCAGGAATACGAGCAGCATAAAGGCCAGAGCCGGTGATGTGCATCACAGCCATGCAGAAGAACCAGCCCATCTGGCCCACAGGGGTGGCCTTGACGAAGCCCTCCGCAATAGTAAAGTGCATGGCGGGCACAACATCACTCAAGCCAAGTCCCGGGAACATTCCTGCACTTGTCTGTCGGTGCTTAGAAGTGGCAAACCAGTCCCACTGTGCTACAATGATGGCAGAAATGCCCAGGACTCAGACGATGGAGAGGTAGATGAGCTGAGGCTGAGGGGAGCAGTAGAAGGGATAACAGAGCCAGGGGACAAAGCTCCCCATGATCAGTACAGCAATCCTTGAATAGTACAGTTTGGAAAAAAGTCTGAGAGACTTTCTCTGAATGACAATAGACGGTGTGAAAGAGCTAGGAGAAGTTGAGGCAGAGCACTGCACCCAGAAAGAACATCCCAAAAACCACCTTCTCCTGTAGTAGGGCCATGAAGTGCTTATTTGGTAAGAGCACTGTTAGGATTCCCCAAAAAAGAAAGCACAAAACCAAGTAGATGGCTCCAGATGTTGCCAGTTTCTGTATGGATTCAAAAGATGCTCTTGAAGCAAACCCGGAAGGAGGGCACAGGTGGTCTGTGGCCATGTAATAGGTAGTCATTGTCCTGTAGCCAGCCAGAGTGCACATCGTATGGGATGACCCTCCGGGTCTGTTCCCTCCCAGACCTTATACACAAACTCTTCCATCTTCTCCATGGCATGGTGGGCCTGCTGGGGGAGCGTCAGCACCTGCACCACCTCCTCCTCTTCCTGGGGCACAGGGCACATTTGCTCGTCTTTGGTTTTGGTGAGGTTGGTACTTGCTCACTTGCTCTTCTCTTCTAGTACAGGTCCCAGTTCAGCCAGTTCCACTGTGTCATTTTCTCTGTTATTGGCAAGAGTCCCATTGCCCTGTGCCACCACAGATCCTTTGTGGGAAAACATCTGGCTGACACCTCAAGACCTTGCAGCTTCAGCTTGGGGGAAGGCTGGGGTCTCTCAGCCCCAAGGGGCAGAGATCTCCCTGTGGTGGCACACAGGCCTGGCGAGCGCTACTTCATGCAATGCTGGAGCCCATGGTCCCCCGCGTTACATCGTGCGGTGCTGGCGGCAGCCTGCAGCCGAGCGGCCCCGATACTCAGTGGCCGCCCCGTGAAAAATTTCATATTTTTTTTCTCTCTTTAGAGTTACCATTTATTTGGAGTTAGTTTTTGTATAAACTATAACGTCTATAAGTGCCTGCCTGGCAAGTGAGAGGGCCAGAGTTCAATCCCCGGTTCCTCAAAAAAAAAAAAAAAAAAAAAAAAAAAAAAAAATTGTTTCATTTGTTGAAAAAGGCCCTCCTTTATCTATTAAATGGTCTCTTTTTTTTTAATTTTTGTTTTATTGAAGTACAAATATCAATGAGACAGTTTTAAGATACCTTGACAAGATGGATTTGATAAATTAATACATTGCAAACTGTTTTCATAATGTTTTGGTATCATAGAAGGTGCATACACGATATTATACTTACAGACATTATTATAGCATATGTTTCTTAACAGTAAGAGAGTGTAGCTGTTTGCGTATCTTATTTTTTATACCCGAATTACATCAGATTCAATAATTAATACTTTCTACCTTGTTATTTTCCTAGTGGTTGTCCATTGTACTAGAAGCAGACATAATATCCTGTCCAACCACCATTAGTGCAAATCTTGCCTCTCATAGAATTCTGTAGAAGCACGGCATTATCTATCCCAACTGTACTGTCCATACACACACACCATGATTCTTCCTTTCTATTCCCCTTCTTTTGTCTACACCTGTCAAAGATGGGCACTCCATAGCCATTTAACTAATTTAGGTGCTTGAACTCAACGACATAATCCAACACAGTCCAGCATTCCACAATAGTGAGTTATCTGAAGAACTTGTTGACCATAGCCATTTATAGCTCAACTTACTATTATGGCCCTGTGGTGTATACTTCATTTTTATACTTTTCTGCTGGATGGGTAAGATCTAGATAGAGCAAGACCTATATACTATTTTTAAGACTTCTATTTCATTTATAAATGTTTCTCTACCACTAGTGTACTATTATAGATTTACACTAGGTCTGAAAAGTAGGTGCTGCTGTTTATATAAGTTTATTCTTCACGTTTGAATCTCTATTCTTAATATTATTGTTTAAAGGTTTCAGCTTCCAAATGTTTATTGCTGCTATATAGAAATGTGATTGATTTCTAGATATTGTTATCTAAAAGTAAATGCGGTATAATTCCTCTTTAACTTTCATACCTTCACTTCACATTTTTTATTTATTTTGCTAAGCTTCCAGTTAAGAAGTTGGGTGGAAAGTGCTAAGAATGTATACCTTTGCCTTGTTCACAGTTTGACAAGAGGTCATTCGCTCTTCACACTGTGGCAATGTTTTTGTGTCTGGTACAGGGGACTCATAAGTGTCTCAGACTCGTAGTGATCCTCCTGTTTTCAGCCTCCCCAGCTCTGAGATCACAGGCATGTGCTACCACATCTGATCTCAGTGGCTGGCTCAGTATGTCTGGGGACAGGGCCTCCATGGCACAAAGCTGGGCATCAAACTCTGGTCCCTGTGCTTGCCTGAGCAAGGGCTTAGTCCGCTGAGCTATCCTGCTCGTCTGGTCACCCACTCCTGATCTTCAAGTATAATGTCAACTTTAGGTTTTTGCCAGTGCTAAGTATTTGACTGAGGGTGTTTTCCTTTTCTGGCTTGCCAAGAGATTTTTTTTTTTTTTAAATCATGAATGGCCAATTTGGATTGCTGAGGAAGACCTATCAACATGACAGTTAAGAGCATCTGAAGGAAAAATCGTCAAACACGTTTCTCAGAGAAGAGATTTCTAGGGACATGAAAGGGCCTGTGTAAAGACCCCAAAGCAGGTGCCAGGCTGGCAGGGCAGGAGTAGCTGAGATACAAGAATGATTGGAGGGGAGGGGATGAAGAAGGCAGAGTGGTGAAAGACGAGGCGAGGGGGCAACTTGTGTTAGCAAGGTGTGATACAGCGCTGCAGCAGTATTAACACTGGCTGTTAATTTGAGGCAAAAGAAAACACCAAAAGAAGAAGTAACATCAGCTGCTTTTTCCAGAGGTTCATTTAATGTGTAGAAAGTAGATTCCAAGGGAGTAAGCAATGATGCAGGGAAGTCAGATAAGAAGTTGCCGATTGCTAAATATTGCAGTCAATCATTGCGCTGAGGGCCAATTTAAAACGGGGTCCTAACCGTGGGAGGGATGAGAAGTAGATTCTGGATACATTCTGAAGGTAGACTGAATGTGAATTACAAGAGAGATAAAAGTAAAGGATATCTCTGATTTTTTGGAAACTAGAACACTGAACGTGCTGATTACTATAGCTCAGTGGTCTAAGCACCTGACCTGCCTGGCAAGCACAAGGACCCAGGTTAGATCCCCAGTGCCAGTCCTGGAATTCTGGGTGTGCCCTGCTGGCCACTGAAACCAGGTGTGGTGGTGCACACCTGTAATCCCAGTCCTGGGGAGGCTGAGACAGGAGGATCACTATGAGTCTGAGCTGTATAGTGAGACTCTATACCAAATAAATATATGATTAAAATATATGTTTTTTTAAAAGAGCAATTATAGTGCTCACTATGTCTTAGATATTGCTTTAAGAGTCTTGAATAAATTAACTCCTCTCATTCTTGGTACAGTACTACAAAGAAGGTATTATATCCGACCTCTTTTCTCATAAGAGGTAGTGAGCAAAGAAGGTTAGACAACTTGATAAAAACCCATATCAAAGAAACATCAAAAATGTAAACCTAAGTCTATAGGTTCCAGGATCTTTCCCAATCACCAGGAATTAGAATTGCCAGTTAAAGTTTTTTTTTTTTTTTTTTTTTTTTTTTGTATCAGGAATCAAGCTCAGGGCCTTGTGTTTGCCAGGCAGTCACTGTGCCACTGAGTTATGTCACTGGCCCTCTAGTTAACATTTTGAAATCCTACATAGGGATCATTATTACTTACAAATGCTGGTTAATTTTGTTTCTTCTTCTTAATATTTGATTAAAGATCTTAAAGGTTAATGTTTTTGTTCTTTAAAAAGAAACTTCAGTTTCATTGAGCAGCTATTTGATTTTTATTTTCTATTTCAATAATTTCTGCTTTTATCTTTATCAATTTTTCCTTCTCTGGGGTTGTGTTCCTCACTTTTTGTAAACAATGTGAATTTAGAATGATAACAGATGAAGCATAAATAGAAAGAAAAAGAAGGGCATATTTTTGAAATGGACTAGTTGCAAATGCAAGCATCACCATGCACTTTTCTCAGAAAATCAAGGTTGTTAAATTTTAAATGATGTTGCCATCTAAATATGAAATATAGTAAACTTGATCCAAATTGGCTTTAAAGAAGCTGGTTGCTAAAAATGCAGGGAAATAATACTTTTCATCAGAGAACAAGATTAAACTGAAATATAGCAAAATTAGGTATAAAGGCACATCAACATGAATTCATGGTCTTTTAGAGAATTATTATTTGTGTGTTGATCACAAAGAGATCTAGGCATAGTAGCTTCCCCAGTCCACATGTGGAAACATCATACACACACTGGGGCCCAGTTGGGCTTTAATACTAACGCTTAGTAAAATCAACCACAAGTCCTTGGAGGGTAATTGATTCCATGTCTTGGTGTGGCAAAAGTCAGGGTGGTCCTGAATGTCAATAATATATGACATATAGCAGAAATGACAAATGAGCCCTGTGTCTCCTGACTTACACTTGTCTCCTGGCCAAGTTATGATGGTTGAAAGATCAGAAAGAGGGAGTAATTATGGTTATTTGATACAAGTTAAGTCTGAGGGAGCCATGGAAACCTCAGGATGCTCAAGAGATAAGATTACATGAGGTATACCGTGCATGATCTTCCATAAATGTTTATTTTTTTGTTTGTTTACTTTTTTTAGTGGCTGGCTCAGCCCACCCTGGGGACAGGGCTGGTGTGGCATGTGGTACCTGTGGTGGAACTGCAGTCCCTGCTTGCTTGTTTGCCTAAGCTTGCTTAAGCAGGCACTTTAGACCACTGAGCTATCTCACCGGGCCCCATAAAAGTTTACTGAAAATAATATTTGAACAACAAAACTGCTTGGACATTACATTCAAAATATGCTGTAGCAATTTCTGCACCTTTCCTCAAAAATATTCTGGAGAGCTCCTGTTCAGCAGCAACACTTTTCTGGGTGGATAAATGTTGGGCATATATGGAACAGCAATGATGGATTCCTCTTTTGTATGGAGAGAAAAAGTGTGGGCCACATTCATACATTAATAAACTTACAGAATCACCTTTGAATCATATCGCACAGAGATAACAATTGAAAACATTTACTATGCATATCTTTTAGTATGAACTACCTGTCTTCTATCTTTTTTATCATCTGATCTTTGTCACTTTATCTATCATCTATACATCTGTCTCCTTATTTAGCACCTTTCTGAATGTCTATTATCTACCTGTCCAGATGCTGCTAATGATTTTTTGTAATATGCTAATATATTTAGACTTCCTTCAATGTCATTGGAAACCTGTATCATTCCAAAGCAACATGGTGGCTTGGCCTTAAACTATATAAAGATTTTATAATCATCCCATTTTTCTCAGTTTCACTGTTATCAACCATATCCCACAGCTAAGCAGATCTATGTATTCATTCATCACTTGTTGCTTTGTTTTATTTAAGAAAATATTTATTGTCCTAAGCTTTGTTATAACTAGCATGAGTTTATGTGTGTGTTTGATTGTCTTTAGGATTAAATCTGAAGTAGAATTTCTTGTTGTAAGATTTGAATATTTTTTGAAAGGTTTGTGTTGCACACTTAGGAATGTATAACAATTGTGTTTATATTTGTAACAATTGGTATCAATGCTTGTTACACACTATCGATGCTAGATATTTTCTTTCTTTTTAACCACTATGAATTTAATAGATTAAAATGATATACATCATGGTTTTGATGCATATTTTTTATTTCTAATGATGTTAGCATATTATTGTTTATGAGTATGTATGTGTAAATTTTTTACCCTAATATTTTATCCTTTAAGTTTTTAAAAAATCATTTGTAATTTGAGAACTTTAGGCTTCTGTGAAGTGTGTATATTGCAGTTGTTTTCAAAACCATGTTATTTGTGCTATAATATTGGTTTTGATAATTTACGGCATTTTTCTTTGAAAATTTAATGTAGCAAAAAAATTCTTCATTTGCTCCAAGAACAGCTATATAGAGTTTCCCATGGGCTCTACTTTTATTTTCTGTTTGTTTCTTGAAGTATTTAGGCCAAGTTACATTTATTTGGGGTGTACAAATGGGGTGAGATTTAACTTATTTCTTAATCTTGTGACCACCAATCATGACTGTCAACTTGACTGGTCAAGGCCACCGGGCAGAGTGTGGCTGTATCTGTGGGGTTGTTTCCAGATAGGACTGAAATAAAGAACAGCAAGCTAAGGGGGAAGGACCTGCCCCGATCATGGGTGGCAACACCCAGTGGGCTTGCAGCCCAGGTGAAATGGTAAAACACTGATGTTCACTTGCATCCGAAGAGCGCCGTTCTGCTCAAGCAGGTGCAAATAGCATCACCCTGTGGACACCAACCAGCAGCTTCTTCAGCCTTTCAATTTGGAGCCACACCAAAGACTTTCCAGGGAGCTTCCAGTCCTCATTTTTTTCTTTTGTATTGTAGGGCAGGGTCTACAGGGTGTTCGGGGTCTCACTACTAGATCGGACTCCTACTGATCCTCCTGTTTACAGTCTCCCAAGATCTGGGATCACAGGCGCGCTCCACTACACCCAGTCTCAATTGCTCTCAGTGTGCCCCGGGGGCAGGGCAGGCCTGGGGACCGAACCCCCACTCCTAAGGCCAGGCCTTCATTCTTGCGCTGCCGCCGCATCTTTGCTCCTTCTTATTGTGTAGCTTCTAACCTCTTGGTCTAAGCATCACTGAATCTTCTGGTTCTGCAGAGAGCAACCAGCCACTGGAGTCATCCCACCTCTGTTCCTCTAGGAACCCCCTAATAAATCCCTAGACATATCTTTTTCCTTTTATTTTTGTGGCCAGCTCAAGCCCATCTTGGAGGCATGGCTGGCTAAGCAGATGGTACAGGGGACGGAACCACAGTCCCTGTGTGCTTGCATAAGCAGGCACTTTAGACCATTGAGCTACCTCACCGTCCCCTCTTTCTGTTGGTTCTGTTCCTCTAAAGAGCTCTAACCAACACAACTAAATTATTAACCATATTTTCTTACATCATTTATTAAATAATCTATCTTTTAAATAGATTAACAACATTGAATTTTTAATCAGAAATACCAACATACTCAGGTTGTTTTGGTCCTGTGGTACTGCCCTATTTATCTTGTTCTTTTGTTCTGCCTGCTAATAGCACTGTATTTAAAATATGTCAATGTTTAAGAATATGATTTGCAAACTTTTCCTCCCTGTCATATAGAGAAAATCTCTTAGCTCTTTTGACATTATCTAGCTTTCCAAATATACATTAGAAACATTTTGTCAAATTTAAAGAAAATTAAATCTTTGATGAAATTATCATTTGAAAGCTAACATCATTAAAATCATTCGACTTCCTTTTGCTTTCAGACCGCCGCCATCATGGGTCGCACACATGCTCCCGGGAAGGACCTGTCCCAGTCTGCTCTGCCCTGTCACCGCAGTGTCCCCACCTGGCTGATGCTGACATCTGACCACGTGAAGAAGCAGATTTACAAACTGGCCAAGAAGGGTCTGACTCCCTCACAAATCGGTGTGATCCTCAGAGAGTCTCACGGTGTTGCCCAAGTGCGTTTTGTGATGGATAATAAAATTTTGAGAATCCTTAAGTCTGAAGGACTTGCTCCTGCTCTCCCTGAGGATCTCTACCACTTAATTAAGAAAGCCGTTGCTGTTCGAAAGCATCTTGAGATGAACAGAAAGGATAAGGATGCCGTGTTCCGCCTGATCCTCACAGAGAGCTGGATTCATCGACTGGCTCGATAAATATGAGTCATCCACAGCCTCTGCCCTGGTAGCATGAATTTATGTACTAGGGCAATAAAATCATGATCTAACTTAAAAAAATCATTTGACTTACTTTTGGGTACATATTTATTCACAGTTTAAAAAAAAAGTAGGGGTGGGGAAATAGCTCAGTGGTCTAAGTATCCGGCAAGTGCAAGGACCCAGGTTTGATCCCAGGGACCACAGGCTGTGCTGGCCTCAGAATCTTCAGAAGCTGTGCTGGCCACCAAAACTGGGTGTGATAGTACATACCTGTAATCCATCCCAGCACTGGAGAGCCTGAGACTAAAGGATCACTATGAGTCTAAGCTATATAGTGAGACCCTATACCAAGTATATAAATAAAAAGATTTTTTTAAATGTATTTTGATGAAACCATGTACTTTTCTTAGATTTATTTCTAAGATTTTTTACATTTTTATGAAAACACTTTTTATACTTATATTTTTAAATTATTATTAAAGTGGAAAATTATTAATTTTTTTCTATTGATTTGCTATTTCCCATCTTAATTCTTACTTATTTTAGTGAATGTTGGTGAACTCTCATTGATTTTCTAGGTGCTAACCATCTAAAAATAAGCCTGGATTTCTCATTGTTTCTATTGATTGGCTTATCAGAATTATGGTAAATAATATTATTATGATGTATACCCAAAAGAAAAGAAAAGCATATTGAAAGGACAATTTATGATGAATATTCCCTGATAAGAAATGGAAGTTGAACTTGACCACTTTGATATCTGTATTTTTCAGGATCAAAATTTTGGCTCATTGTTCTTACCAATGCTATGAAATCTTACTTTTTCTAATGTGATCCTTTGAATTTCTAGGTTATATTTCAATTAGTTGAGCATCTACTCAAGGGGTCAGACAGGCCTATAAAATATGACAGCACTGCAATGTGCCATTGCTTGTATTCTTGGTCAGTATTAGGCGAGCTTTTAGAGTAGATGATTTATTTCCCGCCACTGTGGTGTTTAAAAGTTGCATGAAATGATCACAGTATAAGATTGTAACCAGATGGTTAGATCTGGCGAAAGACTGGCAGAAAAGCCTGCCCAGGAATATGCGGAGGCCGTGCACATGATTGTGTTAAATTTCTTTTTCTGAATGTTAGTGGTGAGCACACAGGAGCTGTGTGTGTGTGTGTGTGTGTGTGTGTGTGTGTGTGTTTTACACTTTTAATTTGCTTTTACATCTTTATCATGAGATATTAGAAAGTTCATTTCTTATGTCACAGCTCCTTTCTGATAACCAGATTCCAAATATGAAATATTCTCTCAAATCTTACTGGAAATGCAAATACAATTATTTTAAAAAATCTGGGTTGTAACATAAGTTGGTTACAGAGAGGGAGGTACATAGTTATCAAATCCTTGGACTGTTCATATTTTGAATCATTTAATGTATTTCCTGTGTGAGTGATGCTTTATTTGTGTGATCGTCTTTAGCCGAAAAGGAGTATATTTGGGCAGTGTACACAGATGGAAGGGATGTTCCTGATAGGTGGGCCTTCGTATTCTAATGGCTTTCTTCCAGAAGAAATGGTGAAAGAAAGTTTGTATTTAGCAGCTTTGAGGTCTAGTCATTTGTGAGGTGTAGGCCAAGAGCTCCCACTAGATAAGGCAGCTGTGCAGCCAGAAACAGTACAGCAGTAGCTGGGACCAGTGGCTCCCCTGGGTGTTTGCTCTGATCTCTCATCACTGAGCAGGGATGCCTGCCCCTACGGCTGGCAGGACTGCTACCTTGCAGCTCATGGTGAGTTGCAAGGAGCTCCTTAGCTAAGGAGGCTCCTTTGCTAAGCCCTTCAGAGGGTCTGTGACCTGCAAGCAGCCTCGTTGTCATAGGTTGAGGTTTTGCAAGGGGAACAATACAATGCAAGACATATTTTACAAGATTATTTATAATAAAGGTCTCAATGGATCCTATACAAAAGTGTAGGGGAATATGTCCACACACCAAAGACTAAAAAAATCCAATTGAGGGCCTGGATCCTGTGATAATATCCTGCATGAGTCCAGCTGAAGACCTAAAAGCCCATGACAGTCTCATGCAGGTGTGCTTCATGGATCTGCCCTGGGGCAGCCCAAAGGTTAGTGATGGAAGCTAGAAAGTCTGTGACAGCAGGATGAAGGATCTGTTCTGAAGCCAGGGAGCAACACTGAAAATAAAAGCCAGAGCTCCCCTGAAGTGCCACAGCCAGCCTCAGCAACAGTGAGGTCCCAAACCCCCTCTAGCAGTGAGGAAATCTGAGTTCCCATCAGGAAAGCCAACACAATGAGCTTCTCCAGAAGACTGAGCAATGCACCATCTTCCCCTCCAGAGCCAGGAAGCGATGTTCAAGGTAAAGACCAGAGCTCCCCTGAAAGGTACCACAGCTATCTTCAGCAACAGCAAAGTCCCAAATTCCTGTAAGAATGAGGCAAGTCAAGGTGATAAGTTTCTCCAGAAGACCAAACTGCACACCATCTTCTCTCCTGGAGCCAGGTAGCGATGCTCAAGGTGAGGATCAGAGCTCCCCCAAAACAGACCGCAGCCATTCTCAGCAACAAAGAGGTCCAGTCTTCCTTCTCCAAGGAGAGCAACCAAGTTCACCAGAAAAGCCAACACAAGAAGGTCACCCAGCATACTAGCCCAGGAGAACCAACAGTTTCCAGAAACTCCAGCAGCTTCTCCAGTTTTGCCTCTTATGCTGCTGGCAGTAATCCCCAGGTGGGCTCCCCACCCCCAGCACCATGCTAGTTCCGGTCAGCTAGGTATAACCAGTTGACCACCAGCTGGCAATCCACCACACTTGCTGTGGGTAGTGCTGGGTCACTTTCTTTAATCTTTTACATAGCCCAGGCCAGTCCCCCCCTTGTGGTCATTCAGGTCCCCTGCCATGGTGCTTTGGAAAAACCTCATGACACAGCAGGAGAATCAGACACCGTTTTGGTTAGTTTTCTCTCATTGCCAAGACAAAATATATGATGCCCAGAATTAGGGAAGGGAAGGTTTATTTATCTCACAGTGTGTGGAGGTTTCAGTCCATAATCAGCCGGCTCCCAGGCAGGGTGGCACAGGGCAGAGGGTGGTGAAAAGCAGCAAAAGCAGCAAGAATAAAGACAGTGCCTGTCCCCCCCCCACCTTGTACTGTATTCAGACTGTGCACGCCAGGGCGGGTGTAGCCCTCACACCCATAACACCAGCATTGGATCATGAATTAAACCCAAACCCTAGAAGCCCGTGCCATGACTGCATGTGGCCTTGGGGGACATCTGAGACACACACTGTAACAACCAAAGACAGAGCTGTCATGAAGCCAAAGGATGTGGTAGACAAATCCAGGATTTCACAAAGTACAGGTTACTGAGGACTGATAAAGCGAGCAGCAGCACTGCAGGTGGGTTCCTGCACCTCAGTGAAGGAGAAAGGAGTTTACACGCTGAGATAAACAAGACAGACTGACGTCAACTGGAACGCCGTACACCTGGCCTTTTACCTTGTCCAATGTTATTTAAGAAACAGTCTAAACGCCAGGGGCCAGCATACCCTGCTCCGCTGGCTACTGGAGTTTGGGCTTGGGAGGCTGAGCGGGATCAGCTGGCGGACGCAGGAATGGCAGCTCCTACCAAGATCACTGCAGTCTTGTCATGATGGTTCCCTTCACATGGTTTTCTACCACTCTGGTTGGTACAAAGCGAAGAGGGCAAGACTCAGAGAGACAAGCCCAGTTTTGACAGATGCTCCCTTCTGGCTCCTGTCCCTGTCTCTTGTTGGTTTGGCTAGCACTCCTACGAATCTCCTCTGGCGACAGCCTCACTGGGACAGTGTGTCTTCATGGAGCACACGATGGCTATGGTGTGGGCATGGCAGGCTCCGATGCTGCATCATGTGCTGGAATTTCATTCCTTTTGAAGGATAAATACTCTACTGCTGTATGGATCTACCGCAGTGTGCCTGCTCCTCCGTGTGCTGGTGGAATTGGACCAGAGCCACCTCGCTCACTCTCCTCATCGCTGACACTCAATACCTGCAAGTACAAAGGACGAGAGGTTTATTTTGGCTCGTGTTTTCACTTTATGGTTGGCTGGCTGGAAAGCAGCTGCCACAGGGAAAGGCCTCCCAGAGAGCAGGAATAGAGCCAGGCAGGGAATGCACCGCCCCGGTCATGCGTCCAAGGCCCTCCCAGACTCCAGCTCCTCGCAGCCAGTCAGCAATAGCGCCCGCATAATCCAGTCATCTTCAAATGCGGGTAGGTTCCAAGGCCATTATCGAAGGCAGCTTTCTTTTTAAAAAAAAAAAAAAAAAACTTAAAATCTTTTTTTTTTCATTTGTGCTTTCTAGAAATATTGTATTTTTAAATAAATCACCAGAAGCCAAGTACTTCTTGCCTTTGCTTTCAGTTTATAGGGCATTAAGCTTGATTCTTCTAGATCAGTGGCTTCTGAACGGCTCATTACAAACTAGTTTCTGGGTTTCATCCTTAGAATTTCAGAGTCCATATTTCTAAGGGAAGCTTGGGAATTGCCATGTCTCACAGGTTTTCAGGGTGCTGATGATGTTGAACCACATTTTGAGAATAATTGCCCTAGAGATTCTGTTTGTTTGTTTTCACAATTACTGCTTATGAGATGGAGAAGAATAGCTGTCTACCCATATGCTTTCCAGAGAATCAAGTCACTCACAGGCCCTGCTGTCCTTAATCACCAGGTGCTGCCCTCAAAGGATCCATCTGCAAGGTTGCCCCTGACCTTTGACTTCTGTGACCTCATTCAACAGGGTGAGCCAGCCTGGGCCCTCAGGAAAAGGATGGCATGAGGTCACACAGAAGAAAGTTAGCTTGCTGACCAGGCCAAAATCTGAGGTGTCTGACACTAGGGGGAACCACTGCGGGTCTAGGCAGAAAGCCAGCGATGGAGATCTCAAGGTGGCCATGCGCCCAGAGTCAGGCATCTCTGTGCCCTCTCCTTTTGTGAGGAACTCCCCCAACTTTGCCACTTCCTCCCTCTCTGCTGAGGCCATACTGGCTGCCAGAAAGAATTGGCCCCTGGGCTTGAGTTTCAGTGAAGCCATGAAGAGAAAATGCACCATGAAATTATACGGCTCCTGCTCACGGGACGGCCATCTGCTTTTTCTTTAGGCCTCTTCCCTCTCCGCAGTACTTGAAACCATTATGTTCAGGTGTTATCTCTCCTTCCTGGCAATACTGTGCACGTTAAAAAAAAAAGTCTTTATTTAAACAAAACAGAATGTAGAGTTTAAGGCACTGGTGAATTCCCTGAGGCATTTGTGGCTTCTCTACCATTTTCTATATATTAGTATTAATAATCTCTCAATTTTGTTCTTTCTGTTTCCCTTGCCCCAATTTTGGAATAAAAATGTATAGATTTCTCCCTTCTGCTGTATATCCTATAAGCTCTGCAGGTGTACAGGTATATGTCCTGAACTTTGTCTCAGGTAATACATGACTTTAAAGTAGTCTTTCTTAATGTCCTCTCCTCTCAGTATTTCTGAGCTCTGGAAGAAACTTGTCTCTTTTAGACTAACAAGACAAAAACGTCAAGTAACAACAGGTGAAATAAAAGCCAGATCCAAAGAAAATTTTAAAAAAAATTATTCTAAAAATACACTTTAGCTCACAATTGTTAGATTTTACTTTGCGTTTTAAGGATATCCGGTAAGGATTAAATGTGGCAAAAATGAGACATTTTGATTCCATTTTTGAAGAAGGACTTTTAAGAGGTTCTCTGGAGAGTAACACGTGACTATTGAACAAAGCACAGCCCACAGTCATGGTGGATTTTCATCCCTGTTCTTTTTATCGTTTCCAGACACCAGAGCTGTCCTTTTGCGTGGAGTGTCCTATTTTCACAAGGGAGACTCAATCACCTTCTCTAAATGTCCATGGATAAACTCAAGCATGAGACTGTCTAGCAAAGGATACCTGCTATTTCTCAAATTATCAGCTCTGTGTTTTGACCTTGCAAGGGTTTCTCTCTATGTTCCATGGGACCCTCATCTCTTTACCTGGTCTGAGCATCAGAACAACATTAGCCTTTTTTTCAATTTTTGAAGTCAGCCCATTTCACAGGAGGGATGTATCTTCGTAGGTGTTCTTCCGCTAGTTTCTACTTCTTTCTAACTATTGTACTGGCTCAGGGCACAGTACAGTAGTTACGCCCTTAGCCATATTTTTGCTTCCTGGGATTTCAGTAACCCATAGTCAACCATGGGTTGACAGCAAGAGAAAAATTCTATGAAAAAACAATTTTTATTACAGTGTATCATTGTAATTTCCTATTTTATTTTGGGTATTATTAATTTAATATATTATTTTTTAGTGTTTAATTTAAATTTTTGTCATGTTAAAATGTTATTATTTCTTTATTTGTACAGGGGCCTCTCTATGCAACTGTGATCACAGTGATCCTCCTGTCTCAGCTTCCCCAGCACTGGTGTTATAGACGTGCACCACCACACCTGGTTTCAGTGGCCAGCCTATGGTTCTGGGGCTGGCACAGCATGCGATGCTGGGGATCAAGACCTGGGCCCTTGCACTTGTCAGGCAAGCACTTAGACCACCTGGGGTACTGGGATTGCTCAGAACTTCCCAGGTGTCTGTAATGTGCAGCAAATTTGCAGAACTGCTTTCCCAAGCACCAGGTTCGAAGTGGTTATAGCAAGACACAAAAGGAAAACTTGTGGGCTTGTTAGGAGTTTGTGTGTAGTGGTTGGAGTCAAAGGACTGCAAGGTAAACAAACAGTCTTCTAGAGGTGGTACCACCTCATGGGATGAAGTAAAACAAAGCAGACTGGGAGAGTACCAAGGGTAGGAAAGTTTCTAGACCAGGTGGTGGTGTGAGGGGGCTTCCATCATCAGGAGAGGAGTGGGAAGTGATGGCGTGGGATGCACAGCAAGGAATCTTTTTGCTGTATAATACTAGGCCCAAGCAGGAAGGAAATGCTATCCCAATAGTCTGAAAATCTTTATTCTACACCCACACACACAGACACAGGCATGCACGCACCAGTGTGCAACATACTTTCAGGGAGAGACAGCTGCCCAAAGACACCACCCACTCAGGGTAGGGTGGGAACCATCACACAGCCACCTGGGGCCAGATGGGCAGGGCAGCAGTGGGTGGCTAAGGCCGTAATCTGGAGCCTCCTGCACGGACCCAGGCCTCAAGATAGCACACCTTGTGAGCAGCCAAAGAAACAGAAAAACAACACAGCACTTTGCCCCACCATTTGACACATGATCTGTCAAAATTTCAGGGCTGGGAAACAACAAACAGGTGTCTCAATACAGCTGGGGCAAAAAGGATGTTTTGAAAGAGAAAGAGCAAGAGAGAGCAAGAGTGAGAAAGAAAGAGAAAGAAAGAAAGAAAGAAAGAAAGAAAGAAAGAAAGAAAGAAAGAAAGAAAGAAAGAAAGAAAGAAA